>CM066166.1:45252653-45327653 GCA_033629205.1 Lithocarpus polystachyus
AATGCTTGTTGATTCTCATCATTCCCCCTCTCTTCAAAAAGATTCGTCCTCGAATCATCACCTACATCAAAAGGAGAAAGATCAGAAACATTAAATGTAGCACTAATGTTATACTCACCTGGAAGATCCAACTCGTAGGCATTATCATTGATTCTCTCAAGGACTTGAAACGGTCCATCCCCTCTAGGAAGATCGCCTATGGGCTGTAAATCTTTCTTTTCTCATATGCACCCAAACCCAATCACCTAGTTCAAAGGGAACTTGTCTACGGCCTTTGTTGGTTTTGGTGGCATATTGCTCATTTTTCTTTTCTATATGTTGCCGTACACTTTCATGGAGTTTCTTCACCATCTCAGCCTTCTTTTGACCATCCAAACTAGTCATCTCATTAACTGGTAAAGGCAGCAAATTCAAAGGTGTTAGTGGATTAAAACCATAAACAATCTCAAATGGTGAAAAATTCGTAGTAGAATGAACACTTCGATTATATGCAAACTCAATGAATGGCAAACAATCCTCCCAATTTTTCAGGTTCTTTTGAATTATAGTACGTAGCAAAGTAGATAAAGTTCTATTTACTACCTCAGTTTGTCCATCTGTTTGGGGGTGACAAGTAGTCGAAAACAATAGTTTAGTTCCCAACTTTCCCCACAAGACTTTCCAAAAGTAGTTAAGGAACTTAACATCACGATCAGACACAATACTCCTTGGAACACCATGGAGCCGTACTATCTCTCTAAAGAACAAATCAGCGATGTGGGTTGCGTCATCAGTTTTATGACAATATATGAAATGTGTCATCTTAGAAAACCTATCAACAACCACAAAAATTGAATCCCTACCTTTCCTTGACCTAGGCAAGCCTAAAACAAAATCCATAGAAATATCGATCTAAGGTGCACTAGGTACGGGTAGAGGAGTATACAATCCATGTGGTAAGACTTTAGATTTGGTCTGCCTACAGGTAATGCATCTAGCACAAGCTCTCTCCATATCACATTTCATCTTTGGCCAAAAAAAATGTTCATGTAACATATCCAAAGTCTTTCTTACCCCAAAATGACCCATTAAAATACCCCCATGTGCTTCACGAACAAGCAACTCACGCATAGAACTATTAGGCACACAAAGTCTATTCTCTCTAAACAAGTACTCATCTAGTCTATAGAATTTACCAAACGCTGCCTTCTCACATGCTCCATACACACTAGCAAAATCATCATCATTAGCATACAATTCCTTAACATATTCAAATCCTAGTAACTTTGCATTTAAAATAGAGACAAGGGCATACCTCTTTATAACCTAGTGCACGTCACAGAACAAGAACGAAGAACAAAGAACAGAAACGGAACAAGATGGGAAGATAACAAGAAACAAAAGATAAAAAAGATAGAAAACTGATTTTAGAACCTGTGCTCTGATACCAAATGATGCGAACCTCAACCGACTCGCTTTGAAACGCAACAAACAATATTGGAATATTGCCCAAGAAAGCTAAAATTCAGATTTTTGATAGAAACCCTGACCCAACGTTTATAAGAGAAACGCGAACCAAACGTATAAGTAACAGACCTTGACGCAATGATTATAAAGGAATCACAAACCAAAGGTATAAAGTTTGAACGCCACAAGGAAGAATCTTTGATAAGTTCACAGTTCTTGAAGAACCAAAGGGAAGAGCAAAGCCTCACCTTTTCTGATTTTTATTCAATAATAATCTCTATTACAATGAATGCATGCTATTTATAAGGCATGACTGAATGTAGAAAATATAAAAAGAACGTACTAAATATTAAAACCCTAATTAAAAGCTGATTTGGTCTGAAAATAGCAGATCGAAAATAGGAAAATGGCTAAAAACGTCCTTAATAATAAAAGCCTAAAATTAAGGTAGATCTGGTTCAAAATTAGAATATCTAAATTAGGAAAAATATCTATTAACTGATTTGGAGCAAGAAAGTCAATCAGCTATAAATCTATGCCATATATAATGCCTAATTAAGCGAGATCAGCGTTCAATGGCTTGGATTAAATTTATTATGCCTTTATCTTCCTTTGGGCCCCTCCTAGAATGTCCTGCGTTAGAATCAGCCCAAATCTCTTGAATCAACCCAAATCTCTTGAATCAGCCCATTAAGTGCTTCTTTGATCTTCTTGGATCTTGCTCTTGTAATTGGCCCAACTGGAACATGCAATGGATCCTTGAATGCTTGTTGATTCTCATCAGAGACCACACTTATTGGGTGTAAAGTGGAATTGGAGTGAAGATTAAAAGTGTTCTCAATTACTTCTATTCTTTTGTTTTGAATTTCACCGCACCAAGGTACGCTATCTCGTTCTTAAATTCTGAAATTTACATAGTGCATGTTATCAATCATGAATGAAATAGATCCATGTTTGTTGCTTCCGCTGTGTGTTTTGTATGAGATACAAAACCAGATTTTCTAACAATTGGTATCAGAGCCAGGTTTTGCATATCATGTTTGTATAACATGTGATTGAGTTGTAGAATTTAAGAAAACCGTTATTTTTATGTTTCAAATATCTGCATAAAGTTATCTATACTACTATTTAAGGGGCTTCTCTTGTTTGGATTCCTCATTTTTTATGCCCAAAATACCCTCGTCATATCCACTTAAAAGTTTACAACTAATGGGGATAAATATGTAAATTAAAACTCCTACACTTTAGGACCCACGAACTCACGTACGCTTTGCAGTTTCTATTTCACTTTTTATCTCTCATTCTTCTTCATATTGAAGACATTTAGTTTAACTCTACATCTTCCTTTCTTTTTCTTTAGATTAAAGAGAAGACATTTATTGTCAGAGATTCTAACAAATTTTCAGGTTCTATTTTTTACAAGTTCCTTTTTGTTTTCTTTTCTTTTGTTTATGATTGGCTTTCTTTGAGTTCTACTTTCTTTTTCTTTTTTTATATTTATCATGTTAACTCTTTTTTTTTCTTTTTGCAGTTTCTTTTCACGTTCAATGTAACCACCACTTGCAATAGAAACATCAAATTGAGATATTTGGTACCCTTTTGGAAGGTTCGGGTAAAAGTGTTGTTTCCTATAAAACTTTGAGTTTAGAGATAACTTGCAATTCAATGCAAGACCCAGTTTCATCGCCAACCCAGTTTCACCGCCAATTCAATGACCTTTTTGCTTTTTTTTTTTTCTTTTTTCAGTTTCTTTTCACGTTCTTTTTTTTTATATATATAAATATTTTTCCTCTGTTTGGTTCATTGATGATGTGGTGATAACATTTTAAAGAGTCCATGATAGAGTTAAATTCTAAAAAATCTTTATCTTTAGAGGATCAAAAATCTCTTAATTGTTCAGTTACTCCTTTTTTTTAAAATCTTTTTTACAGATCCTTAAATCCTAACCATTTTTTTTATCATAATATCACACTAATTTGCCTCCTTTTTCTATTTTTCACGCTCAGGTTTGCTTTTTTTTTTTTTTTTTTAATACTTTCAACAACAAGAATCCTTAAATTTAGGTTTTTTTTTTCAGTTTCTTTTCATTTTTTTTTTATAAATATTTTTCCTCTGTTTGGTTCATTGATGATGTGGTGATAACATTTTAAAGAGTCCATGATAGAGTTAAATTCTAAAAAATCTTTATCTTTATTCTGAACAATTTTAACGGGGATAAATATGTAAATTAAAACTCCTACGCTTTAAAACCCACAAACTCACGTATGCTTTGCAGTTTCTATTTCACTTTCTATCTCTCATGCCAAGACTTGGCATGAGATGTGAACTGTGATTGGCATGAAAGAGATGCCAATCACTGAGGAGCGTGTTAATTGTTGTGAGCGAGATTGGCATGAGAAATTAAAGTCTTTTGTTGCAGTTAAAGGATATGAAGATGTGAACAGTGATGCTACTGATGGTGGCGCTGGTGTAATGGTCGCATCAGATGCTAGTGCTCCAAGATTGAATGAAGGCTTTGAAAACACAATCACTTCTTCTGATTCCCATGCTACAAATGAGAATAGCTTGATGCCTCGGTGTAAAGATAGGTTTATGGATGATGATCAATACATTTCTTCCTCGATGAAGCCATCTAAGACGTTGCAGACAGTGAAGGACGATGCAAGGGTGGTCCCGAATTTTGAGGAGCAGTTACAACTCTTAGATCATGCGATTAATTCCTCTCCAGTGCTTTCAAAATTGAAAACCGACAAACTTGGTGTTGTTTCAGTCGCTGCCCCTATTTTTTCTCATGCCAAGTCATGCATTAATGTGTCAACAAAAAACCAAGAATTAAATAAGAAGGAAGTCAGACATGATGTGGACGCTGCTCCTATTTTTTCTCATGCCAAGTCTTGCATTAACGTGTCACTGGCCGCCCTAACAATTCATAGTAAGAAATTAAAGTAACATTATATGAGGGTATTAATACTTTATTCATCACACCCCTAGATTTTTTTTGTGATTGAAAAATGTAGTAATCCCAAATTATAATAAATGCACTAAATTAACCTTTACCCAAAAAATAGAAGAGCCTCTGAGCATGCGCGTGAGTGCGTGCTCAGAGGCTAGTTGTTCCATAAACCCTGTGTGCATTGATCAATATATGCGATATATTGTTTTGCATGGTTCCAAGAGGACACGGCTGTAACTTTTGTTTTGTGCCGTATGTTTTTGGTGTTTGTATTCATCAAGGACACCATCTACACATCTTGCGAATGGGTTTACTTTTGTTATGCACGGCTTGCATATTATTGGCAGTTGTGAGTAGTTATTGAATTTCATTCAATAACTATTGATTATTGTTATCAATGGACATCTTGGTTTGTTTTTAATGGTGCCGTGTTTTAATAGTTATTGCCAATGATATATAGTTATTGAATGGTATTGCAATAACCGTCATGTGCACACCGAGTTATTGCACCGCTTGGACTAAATATTTGAGAATTATGTTAGATAGATATACGGTTATTAACAATAACCGTCATGTGCACACCAAGTTATTCCTCATGCATAAATTGTCTTTATGAAACTATGACATTTTAATGTTAATTGCTTATGCGGATTGGATATGTGAAGGCTAATGTATATAAGGCTTGCACTACTTGGATATATATATATATATATATATATATATAATATGTGGGTTGGATATGTGAAGGCTAATGTATATAAGGCTTGCACCACTTAGAGTTAATGCACCGCTTGGTTTTATATGAGGCTTACATGCTTATAATTATGAAACCATGCATGTATCAAGTGGCATTTGACTTTTGGCTAGAGATGCATGATATGATTATTTATACGCATGCAATATTTGTCTTGGATATTGACGGGGATAAATTCTGAGTGACGCCGACGACCTCCACAGGCTGACAGGCAGTGGAGGCCGACGACCCTTCGAGCCCGCCGTCAAGGACGGACACCCTCTGTACGAACCGACGGGTTCGCCTTGATGACGAGACGACGTTGGTCCAACCTTAGCCGACGGGGTTAGCAAGCGACAGGACAACGCTGAAGGCACCAATACACATCTTGCCATGTACGCCATACAAGAGGAATTGTCTTGTCGCATACGCTTACGCTGGGGGAGGTATCTTGCGCAGCACGATTATTCATAAGGAGGTATCTTCCCAAGCACGCCGTGGTTAAAGCTCCATGCTACTATAAATACCCCCAAGCCCTCATTGATCGAGGTACGCATAATTCCCCTAACTCTGGTACTCTAGAGTTGTGAACAATACTAACTTAATCATTGGAGGGTCGTTGGCCGGTACTATGCCGGTACTCCCTTTTGAGGTTCGTTTGACTTGTGCAGGTCCGTTCGAGTGCGTAAAGGCCCTATAGCTTACTGAGGAGATTCTTGACTTTATCAGTTGGCGCCATTTGTGGGAAAGAAATGACGTAGACTATACTTCGTGCTTTCTAGAAAAAAAGTTGCATGGTACTCACGCGTTCAATGGCAACCACCGTGAACGATCAAGGCAATGAACAACGCACCGTGACTCTTGAGAGACAGGTCTCTCTAGTGGCCACGGTAGAATGCCTCACAAAACCTAGAAGAGCAGTTGCGGCAGAAGAACACGACCATCAACACCCAGGAGGAAAATCAGGAGGCAAGTAGCGCTGAGAGGGGAAATCTAGGAGGTGCGAAGGGAAGCAATGCCTTGAGCCGACCCGAGAGGCAGGATACGAATAGTCTGTCGGCCACTAACCATGTCCCGTCCCACGTGGCTGCAGAGATGCAAATGATGAAGGAGCGCATGGATCTCATGATGAACGCCCTCAAGGAACGAGTATCTAGCGACCTCAACGACCTCGTCCAGCGAACGGATTCTCCCTTCACTACGCTTGTCAATTCGTTCCCCCTCCCGCCGAAGTTTCGTATGCCCTAAGTAGAGAGCTACGACGGGTCCAAAGACCCACTAGACCATCTGGAGTCCTTCAAGACATTGATGCACTTGCAAGGTGTACCGGACGAGATCATGTGCAGGGCCTTCCCGACAACCTTGAGGGGCCCTGCCAGGATCTGGTTCAGCAAGCTGACGCTTGGCTCTGTCAGTACCTTTAGAGAGCTGAGCGCCCAGTTTGCCTCGCACTTCATCGGAGGGCACAGGTACAAAAAATCCACTGCGTGCCTGATGAATATTAGGCAACGGGAGGACGAGACACTAAGGGCTTACATACCCCGATTCAAAAAAGAGGCACTTTCGATCGATGAGGTGGATGATAAGATACTGGTCGCCGCGTTCACCAACGGACTGTGGAAGGGTAAGTTCTTATTCTCCATATACAAGAATGACTCGAAAACTATGTCGGATGTGCTTTACAAGGCGACTAAATACATGAATGCAGAAGACGCACTACTGGCCTGAGAAGAGAAGCCTCTTAAGAAGAGGGAAAGACAGGAGGACGTACGACATGACAAGGGGCGAAAGGCAGCACGGACGGGAGAGGGCCGAGACCACAGGCACCCAAAACCTCCTGCTAGGAGATTCGCAAGCTTCACCCTGTTGATGGCTCCGATCGACCAAGTCCTGATGCAGATCAAGGACGAGGGGTCCCTAACGTTTCTAGGAAAGCTAAAGGGAGATCCCAACAGACGACCCAAGGACAGGTACTGCCGCTTCCACCGAGACCATGGCTACGAAACCGCCGACTATTACGATTTGAAGCAACAAATCGAGGCCCTGATTAGACAAGGAAAGTTGCAGAGGTTTGTCAGCCGAGAGAAAACAGGTGCACCTCAACAGGACCAGGCCCCACGCCGGGATAATGAACGTCCCAGACCGCCCATAAGGGATATAAGGATGATCATTGGGAGTGCAGCAACCGTCTGCTCAACAAAAAATGCTCGAAAATCATACCTCAGAGCGGTTCAAAATGTCCAGACTACAGACATTATCCAGAAGAAGTCGCGAGTCAATAGTCCCACTATTGAGTTCACAGAAGAGGATGCCCAACGTCTTCATCATCCGCACGATGACGCCCTGGTCGTCAACATCCGTTTAGGGGACTATAACATGTATCGGGTATTGATTGACAACGGAAGCTCCGCAGACATTCTTTACTACCCAGCGTTCCAACAGATGCGGATCGACAAGGAACGCCTAGTCCCTACCAACGCTCCGCTCATCGGATTCGGGGGAATAAGACTCTACCCTGCCGGTCACAATCGGGGAATATCCCCTGCAAGCCACTAGGGATGTTACCTTCCTCATCGTCAACTACTCTTCAACCTATAACGCCATCATAGGGCGGCCCACCCTCAATGCATGGAAAGCTGTGACTTTAACCTACCACCTGATGGTCAAGTTCCCCACCGAGTACGGAGTGGGGGAGCTATGGGGGGACCAGGTAGCCGCACGGGAATGCTATGTCGCGATGGTGGAAATGAACAGCCCCTTACAAGCAATGAGCATAAAGCAGCCTGCGGGGGCAGAACCCGTAGAAGAGCTCGAAGAGGTAATCCTCGATGAGTCCAGGCTAGACAGGATCACCAGAATCGGCACTCTCACTGGACCTGAGGCTCGCCAAGCGCTCATGGCCTTCCTCAAGGAAAACCAAGATGTGTTTTCCGGGAGCCATGAAGACATGTCGGGAATCGACCCTTCAGTAATAGTGCATAGGCTGAATGTGTCGCCCACCTTCCGGCCCGTCCGGCAGAAGAAGCGGGTGTTTGCCCCAGAGCGGGACCGAGCAGTAGCAGAAGAAGTCGGCAAATTATGGGAAGCAGGCTTCGTCCGGGAAGTATACTATCCCGACTGGCTAGCCAATGTTGTGATGGTCAAAAAAGCTAGCGGAAAGTGGCGAATGTGTGTAGACTTCACGGACCTAAATAAGGCGTGCCCCAAGGACAGCTACCCCCTCCCTCGAGTCGATACACTGGTGGACTCTATGGCTCGACACCAGCTGCTGAGCTTATAGACGCCTTCTCAGGATACAACCAAATCCAGATAGACGAGGCAGACCAAGAGAAAACCTCATTCGTCACCAGCCAGGGTCTTTTCTGCTACAAGGTAATGCCGTTCGGATTAAAAAATGCAAGCGCCATGTACCAAAGACTCATGAACAAGATGTTCGCTGACCAGCTAGGGAGGAATGTCCAAGTGTACATTGACGACATGTTAGTGAAAAGCCGAAGGCAAAAGGACCATTTGAAGGATCTCGAAGAAACATTCAGCACCCTCCGCTCCTACAACATGAAGCTTAACCCATCAAAGTGTGCGTTCGGAGTGACAGCAGGAAAATTCCTTGGTTTCTTGGTATCTCAAAGAGGCATCGAGGCCAACCCAGACAAGATCCGAGCCATAATAGAGATAGCCCCCCCGAAAAACACGAAAGAGGTACAAAGCTTAAATGGAAAGGTGGCCGCTCTGAACAGGTTCGTGTCAAGGGCAATGGACAAATGCCTGCCCTTCTTTCGCACACTGAAGAAAACTTTCGAGTGGACAGACGAGTGCCAAAGAGCGTTCGAGGAACTGAAGGCCTATCTTTCTTCACCTCCATTGTTGAGCCCTTCGCGACCAGGCGAGGAGCTCTTTCTTTATCTGGCCGTATCCCCAGCGGCCGTCAGCGCGGCCTTGGTCAGAGAGGAAGACAAGGTCCAGAAGCCAATATACTACGCTAGCCTGGCATTTCGCAGGGCAGAGGAAAGATATCCACCCTTGGAAAAGCTTGCCTTCGCCTTGATTACGGCAGCCCGCAAGCTTAAGCCATACTTCCAAGCTCATACGATTGTCGTTTTAACCGACAAACCCTTACGGCGGGCAATGTACAGCCCCGAAGCCGCTGGTCGCCTGGCCTTATGGGCGATAGAGTTGACTGAATTCGACATCCGGTACAGCCCACGTACCGCCATCAAGGGCAGGCTGTTGCTGACTTTATAGCCGAATTCACCAGCGGGGAGGACCACGGGGCAAACAAATGTCCTCCGTGGAATGTACATACAGACGGATCGTCGAATAGGCGGGCCGGAGAAGTGGGTGTCGTACTTCAATCCCATGAGGGAGACCGGATCGAATGCATGATCCGCCTCGACTTCCCCACCACCAATAACGAAGCAGAGTATAAAGCCTTGATAACCGGGATCGATCTCGCCAAGGCAGCAGGGGCTACGAGAGTAGTAGTCTACTGCGACTCCCAAGTCGTCGCCAATCAAGTCAACGGAGACTACGAGTGTAGAGAAAAAAAAATGAGAAGGTATCTCGACCAAGCAAAGAGAAGGGTGGACAAGCTGAAGGCAGAAATAATCCAGATCCCAAGGGAGGAAAATGAGCAAGCCGACCGCCTTGCCAAAGCTGCCTCGTCAGAGCACATGACCACCCTCGACAACGTGCTCTCTTTCGTTTAGGTTTCTCCACTAATAAACTCTGTCATTGTGCAGGAAATCGGTTCCGAAAGTAATTGGACCACGCCATTAATCTCTTATTTGAAGGATGGCACCCTGCCGAAGGAAAAGGAGGCCACTAGAAGGCTGAAGGTCCAAGCGGCAAGGTTCGTGTTGATAAGGGACGTCCTGTACAAAAGGAGTTTCTCTCGCCCGTACCTAAGGTGCTTGGGTCCCGAGGAAGCGGACTATGTCATGAGGGAAGTCCACAAGACAATATGCGGAAACCATTCAAGGGCACGGTCGTTAGTGCATAAGCTAATTCGAGCGGGGTACTACTGGCCCACGATGCAAAAAGATACCCAAGCGTATGTCAGAGCCTACGACAAGTGCCAGAGGTTTAGCAACATCATCAGGCAGCCGTCCGAAGAGCTGACCCCCATGACAGCCTCGTGGCCATTCGCTCAATGGGGGCTGGATATAATGCGCCCATTCCCAACTGTTATGCGACAGCTAAAGTTCTTGGTAGTAGGCATAGATTACTTCACAAAATGGGTAGAAGCTGAAGCCTTGGCTACTATCATAGAAAAAAAACATACGAAGCTTCATCTGGAGGTCCATCATATGCAGGTTCGAGATTCTTAGAGTCTTGGTCTTAGACAACGGAAAGCAATTCGACAATGGCCCTTTCTGAGAGTTCTGCTCGCAATTAGGAATCAAGAATCATTACTCCTCCCCCGCCCACCCTCAGGCCAATGGCCAAGTTGAAGTAACAAACCGATCCTTGCCTAAGATTATCAAGACTCGGCTCAAGGGGGCAAAAGAGATATGACCTGAAGAACTACCTAGCATACTATGGGCATACAGGACAACAGCAAGGACCCCCACAGGAGAAACACCATTCCGACTAACTTACGGAAGTGAGGCGGTCGTCCCGGCCGAGGTTGGACTTACAAGCTACAGGGTGAACACCCACGATGAGAGTAGGAATGACGAGGCCATGCGTCTACAACTCGAGCTGATCGACGAAGTCAGGGCAGTAGTAGAACAAAGGCTCGTGCGGTATCAAGATTGCATGGCTAAACACTACAACTCCCGAGTCAAACACAGAAACTTTCAGGTCGGAGATCTTGTTCTAAGAAAGATCATGGGCGCTACTAGAGACCCCGCCCAAGGGAAGCTCGGCCCCAACTGGGAAGGACCTTACCGAGTTATGTCGTGGCAAAGAAAAGGCACTTACCACTTGGAAACGATGGAAGGACAGAAGCTACACCATCTGTGGAATGCTGAGCATCTACGAAAGTACTACCAGTGAAAAAGAATGGCATTAGAAGCAACGACCCTTTACTTTTAGTTCGTCTTAATGTATTTTGGGAACCCAAAGGGCATGTTTTTCCCCTTTCATGAAATAATACAAGATCCGGAAGTTTATTCAAATCTCTATACTTTGCTAAGTGTTAAACGAAAGAGCCAGTAAAGCATAGAAGCTGACGGCTCAAAAGCCGACGACCCTATCCTAAAAGGATACACAAGGCATAAGAGCCGGTCAAGCATAGAAGCTGAGGTTCAAAAGCCGACGACTCTATCCTAAAAAGATACACAACATAAGAGCCGGTCAAGCATAGAAGCTAACGGCTCAAAAGCTGACGACTCTATTCTAAAAAGGCTACAAGGCATGAGGCCAGTTAAAGTACAAAAGCTAACGGCCTCACCATGAAGTTAACTTCAAAATATATCGAGGTGTCCAAGGCTGACGACATCACTCTAAAGTTGTTAATATTGAGGGTTAGTCCCAAGCCAACGACCTCACCCTAAAGTTAACTTCAACACACATAAAGGGTGTCCAAGGCTGACGACCTCATCAGAAGGCGACGACTTCATCCTAAAAGCATTAAGAGTTCAAAGCGGAACTACCACCAAATATTATATCATACAGGCTCAACAAGAAAAGGAAATCATCCACAAAGTTCCAAAAAAAAAAAAAATACACTACGAATGATGGAATCCAAATATTATATCATAAAAATATTGTTTCTACAAATAAAGCCCTCAAAACGACGAGGCACCATGTCCAAAGAAGAACTTTTTTACAAAGAATTGAAAAATTCAAAGGGTGGGTCTTGGACCTCGCCGGCAGGGAAACCTTCAAAACCAGGAAGATCAGCTGACGGGATCGTTGGAGTGACGGATCTATCTTGAGCTGGTTGAGCAAGAACGACGCTGTCATCTTTTGGATGCACCCTAGACTCACTGAAGCCGTCATCGTCCACCAAGACGTTCTCGCCCACGGGCGTTGATGGCAGGGGATCATCCATCGACACCTTCGACAAGTCTAAGTGAGGGCGAAGAGACCTGATCTACCTAAGGCAGTCTTCGAACCCGTCAGTGTAGTACTCGGCGCAGGAGTCAATGAACGTCTGCGACGTCTTGAACTCAGCCACGGCGTCAACTTTAGCCATCTCCACCTGGCCCAGAAGAGCCGACAGCTCTTTCTCCGCCGTCACCCTTGCCTCCTGCTCTTTCTCCGCCTGACAGCTTCCCTCCTCGAGCTTCCCTCTCAGCTCCTTCACCTCCCCACTCAAGGTACGGTAGGTGTCCTTGTACAGCTCTAACCCGTTAGTCAAATTCTTTATGCGTTTCTGTTGACAGGCTAACAGCTCTTCGCTCTTAGCCCTTTTAACTTGCAAGGCCTTCATATGAACCATGGCCTACAAGACAAAATATCCGTCAGCCCAATAATATATAAACTGACGAAACAAAAAGCTAAAGAGAAGAATACATACCTGGGCAAGGTCAAAAAGACCGGAGTCCCCCAGCTCCCCCACGGACTGGTTGACGCAAGGATCAGCGTCCTTGTCTTTGAAGATGGACTCCAGCATCCCCAATGCGTACCCCTTATGGGTAAGGAGGCGACGCTCGGCCTCTTGGACGACGGGACCATGGGCCGACATCAACCCTTTTTCGGCCCCGTGCTTAGGAGACGGGGGCTTTGTAATGTGCTCTCCAGGGGTGACGGTCTACTTTTTTGACGGGCCGTTGTCCATCCCGTCACCCTTCCTCTTCGGTGCACCCTTGGTGACGGTCTTGGGAAGGGACAAGGATGCCACTTCTTTTCCTTTCCCCTCCTCTTTCTTCCTCGCAGCGGCAGCTCGGATTTGCGCCCTCAACTTGGCCGATTCCATTTCTGCAAGACAGATAAATGAAATGTAAGGCCACAAGTGAAAGTGACGGGAATATAAAGATTATAAAAACTTACGTTGACGGGAGAGATTGTCCAGACGACGAGCTTCTTCTGTAGGCTTAGGCCCCCCGCAATAGGCGTGAAGAGCGTCGGGTGTGATGAGATCATGGCACCTCCGCTCCTCCAAGGGTATTTCCGTCACCTTAAGAATGAAAGCCTCCTGCTCCTCTGAAATCTCCGGACGGACGCTGGCTAAAATAAAAAAGAAAAAAGACAAAGATAAGAGCTCAGAAACAAAGTTCAAGGAAAAGCTGACGGCGAAGACCTGATTCCCTGACGAAGGCCCAAGTGTTGTCAAAGCCTTGGGGTATCGTCTCCCATTCCTCGAAGAAGTACCTGCCCTTCCAGTTCCTATTAGAGTCGGGCATGTCAGACACCAGCCTCAACTCCTTCTTCCTTGCGGAGAAGTGATAGATCCCCTGGGACGAGGCGATGTGGTGAGGACGGTAGCACCAGAAAAACTTGTCAAGGGTTAGCTGACGGTTTCCACCACTTAAGCTACCCCACAGAATCTCGGCCCCAATGAACACCCTCCAAGCGTTAGGAGCAATCTGGCTGACGGACAGCCCGAGATAGTTAGCCAACTGACGGTGGAGTGCCGTTAGAGGAAACCTTAATCCCGCCGCGAACATGGCGTCGTACATGCCGATGTCCGCGGTCTTCCCAGAATAGCACTTCTCTTTTTCTAAGGGTAGACGGATCGGAATGTCGTCAAGGATCTGATAACGTGCTCGCAGGGAATTAAACACTTTATCCGTCATTGTCGGCATAAAGTAATTAACCATCCACTCCTTAGGGAGAATGAATGGACGGTCGTCCCCGGGGCCCCCGGACGTACTTTCCAAGACGTCGTCATCCCTAGACGAACTCTCATCACTTCCACTATCCGCCCCGTCACTATTAACCTCTCTACCAGCCAGTCTATCTCCCTTACGAGCCTCCATAGCCCCGTCAGAAGACTGGGCTGACGATCCACCCTCTAAGGACCAAGAAGAACCCTCCTCGGGCTCGTGGCCTGTTTGGAAGACCTCATTGTAGCCCACTCCCTCGCGGACTGACGACTGCTCACTCGTTGTCTCCTTAGACATCTTACTACCTATAAGCGACGGGGGGGATCTAAGAGCCCGAGTGACGATCTTTCTAATAAAATTCCTTTCAAATAAGCATGCAAACAAGGGGAAGACAATAAGAGCAAGAATAACTCACCAAGATATAGAAACGGCTTCGATGAAGTTGATGGTCTCAATAAGTAGACGAAGATAAAAACGCGTTGATAATCTTGAATTCTGTAAGCTGACAGCTTCTCTCTGATCAGCAGAAATGAAATAAAAGAGAGAAATGAGGGGAGTAGGACATATATATAGGAAAGGATATGGCACAAAAGACGAAGCGACACCCCTGTCCAGGCACAGGGCCAGTTGATCCAAGACACGTGTTCCGACATCTAGGCTGCCCGAGAAGACTAGCCATTAATGCCTTGTCTGCCACGCGAAAAGATACTCCCCAAATCGGCAGCTAAAGCTGACGGCGTTAAGGAGTAGGGGGCAACTGATGGGGATAAATTCTGAGTGACGCCGACGACCTCCACAGGCTGATGGGCAGTGGAGGCCGACGACCCCTCGAGCCTGCCGTCAAGGACAGACGCCCTTTGTACGAACTGACGGGTTCGCCTTGATGACGAGACGATGTTGGTCCAACCTTAGCCGACAGGGTGAGCAAGGGACAGGACGACGCTGAAGGCACCAATACACATCTTGCCATGTACGCTATACAAGAGGATGTGTCTTGTCACGTACGCTTACGCTGGGGGAGGTATCTTGCGCAACACGATTATTCATAAGGGGGTATCTTCCTAAGCACGCCGTGGTTAAAGCTTCGTGCTACTATAAATACCCCCAAGCCCTCATTGATCGAGGTACGCATAATTCCCCTGACTCTGGCACTCTAGAGTTGTGAACAATACTAACTTAATCATCGGAGGGTCGTTGGCTGGTACCACGCCGGTACTCCCCTTTGAGGTTCGTTTGACTTGTGCAGGTCCGTTCTAGTGCGTGAAGGCCCTGTAGCTTACTGAGGAGATTCTTGACTTTATCAGATATGTTAAACCTTTATATGTACAATCTGTATATATATAAGGCTTCAATCCTTATATTATATTATATATTTATAATATAAATTATATTATATATATAATATAATATATTATATATTAACGCTAGAATTAAAATCTATTCCTAATGAGATTATGATTATGTTTTCAAGGTTTCTAGTATTATTAGGGTTCTTGATAATGATCTTGAAAACCTTAATGTTTGATCCGTAAATCTTTGTTGATAAAATCAAAAGGTATTTTTATTGGAAGAATAATGAAGATGTCTGATTAATTTTATAGTCCTTAAAAGTTAAGGACATTTATTAATCATTTTCTAACTAAAAGACCTAATGAGGTCAAAGATGTTAGCTTAATAGAACTCTTAGTTCTAAATTATTTTATGATTAAAAGTCCTTAATTTATTTTAATTAGAGTTTTTTTTTTAATAAGATTAAAATTCTAATTAAAGATATATATAGTTTCTAATCAGATTAGAATATTTTATCTAGTAAATTAAGGATAGAGTTCTATATAACTAATTTTTGATTCATTAGTGTTTAAGGAATCCTAAATAGTTTAGGACTTCCATTTCAGTTAGTGAGTCTAATGAGATTAGAGTCTTCAATAAGTGCAAGGTTATTAGTTGTGATGAGATCATAATTATTTAAAGAAAACCCAAATAATGAGTGGGAGTGCTAAAATAACCCTTTTGTTAAGTTTATTGTAATGTGAATAGATACCTTGTTTTGACTTCAAGTCTTGCATTCCATGCGGAGGGTATTTACTTCATAGATTACAAGGTTAAACTTCTTTGTGATTGCGCGAATGTTCGTTATGCTATTGTGACGTGACTAAGTTACATCACATTGAATTTAAACAATTAAACACATTTGATGTGTAGGGTTAAAATTGTGATGCGATCACAATTATTTCAATACAATCCACTTGTTTTAAAATTTCTAGTGGGAGAGAGATACAAGGGTTGGATCTCATGGCCTCCATTATCGGTTCAAAGTAGTGTGGGTAAGCACCTCATCTTGGCGTATATGCCTCGCGATCCCAAAGGAGGGTGTTTACTTCATAGTACTACAAGATTGAATTTACCTGTTTAAAGTAGTGTGAACAAGCACCTCATCTTGGCGTATATGCCTCGCGATCCCAAAGGAGGGTGTTTTGTTTCATGGTACTACAAGTTTAAACACTATAAGGGAGATGAAATGTGGCTACACATGATTCTAGATAATGGTGTACACTAGACTAAGTGTAATGTTAATCTCCCAAAGGAGCTATATCATTATTACTTAGAGGCTGAAGGTAATACGGCATATTATTAGTGTATGATAAGAGTTATCATGATATCACTAATAATGGTAATAGTTCTCAACCAATTAATGTGTTTATAATAAACTTGCTACCAAGGAATTATAAACATGGATTGGGTTGTCGTTGCACTTAGTATAGAATGTTTTTCGGGTTCCATACTATATGGTTATGGATGCAAAATATAATGTCCCTGTAATTATGTTCATAGTCTCAAAATAAAGTTGTCATAAATTTTGTTCTCTAGCTACTATTTTAAGTGAATCACATTAACTAAGAAATAATTTTGGACATGATGCTTAAAGGAGCTGAAGTACATAAATATGTTTCGATTTAGCATTTTCATAATTTCCTATGCATTATGCATTTATGGAAGATAGCTTATGATGTAATCATAGTCTCCATTGAAATGCTAAAATGTTACATTAGCTTCTACTCAGTTGTGCTACAGCATGAGATGCAATAGTTAGTACTAAACTTAGACTTTATACTAAGTCTAAATGAGATGTTTGGTATGAATCATATTGAGTGCTAAGAAAGGCTTAAGGAGTTTCAATTATATATCATTTTATGAAAATGTTTTTATTTTAAAATGAATTGGAATTCTTGGATGTAGAGATTAAATATTAATCTCATATGGATATGATCCATAAGTCCTTGTTAGAATCATTTGATCAATTCAATTTGTTTTTGAAAATAAATTCTTTTTATATTATCTGAATTGATGAGTGAGTTCTACGCAACGGAAGACATCCTAAAAGCCAAGGCTAAGATCAATATTATTTAATTCGAATTCTTAGCCTAGACTGAAAGGTAATGGTGGTAAGAAAAAGAATTATAATACCAAACAGTTGGACAAACTAGTTGCCCTTGTAGTCTCCGAAAGGAAATTAGATTTAAAAGCATGACCAAAAGGAAAATATTTCTGTTTTGGTAAAGTTAAGCATTGTCTATGATTGTCTTCTAGATGGAAATTTACATGTTTTACTTTTTAAAGATAAAGTTTCCATCCTTTGGCATTGTATGTTTTGGCACTTATGTCTAGATCTTATTAATCTAAATGGTATTCAAGATTGGTGAAAGATGGGTTTTTATAATCATTATTTTATTATATTTCGAGTCTATGAATTCTATTTAGAGGATAATATGATCTAGAGCTCCTCTTGTAAAGGATGAAGTTCCAATGACTTTTTTAAGTTAGTGCATACATAAAGGAGGAATAGGGCTCTTTTAAAGGTAGATTGTTCTAGAAGAAGAATGTCAGAATTTGTTAAAAGATAACTATAAAATACATTTAGAAATGAGATGGTTGTATTAGATACACTACAAGACATTATTCTCTAGATAACTATTACACCGATACAATATGGTAGTGGGAGGATTATTAAATAAATTCATACTTTTGGAATAAAATTTTGAAGTTATTCCACAAGGATATGAATTTGATCCTCGGTCCTACATAAAGATAATAGATGATATGAATATGGACTACTAGATCAAGGTTGTGTAAATAAAATTAGATTCTATTTAAAGTCTAGAACTTGTAGGGGCGCCTAATGGCATTAAGCCTATTGTTCTCAAATAGGTCTACAAGAAAAATGAGATTGATAGATTTGAAAGTGCAAACCTTCAAAGTCAAGACTAGTGGTGAAAAGATTTATTCATAAAGAAATGATTCGACTATGAAAAGATTTTTTCACTAATAGTCAAGTTTGACTCTATCTAGATTCTCTTATTCATTATATTTTCATTTGGATGAAATATGGCAATGAATATCAAGAAAGCTTCTTTTAGTAGCAATCTTGAGGAAGATATCTTTATGATGTAACTAGACTTGTACATAGCAAAGAAACGGTAGAAATTAGTATGCAAGTTGCTTAAAGTCCATTTAAGGACTAATGAAAGCATCTAGGTTATAAAATATCATCTTTGATCAAGAAATCAAATTTTTGATTTTGATCAAGTATTAAAAGGCCTAATATGTGTAAAGCTATATAGAATAATATATTTCTTAATGTATGTTGATGACATTTTAATCATTTAGAATGAAGTTGAGTTGTTGTCATCAATGGATTTTTAGTTATCTAGTCCAGTTTGATATAAAGTACTTGGGAAAGACTGGTCACATCCTAAGAATTAAACTTTGGTTAAAATTCAGATATTAAGATGTTGAGTCTATCTCAAACTACTTAAATAGATTAGATTCTAGCCAAGTATAACATGTAATACTTCAAGAAAGGATTCTTTCCTTTTAAGTTTTGAAGTTCTTTTATAAAGGACTATGATTCTAAGACATATAAAAGGAAGAGCATATTAAGACGATCCCTAATACCATATCAATAGGAAGTCTTTATGCTATGCTATTTACTAGGCTAAATATCTATTTTGTAGTGGGCATGGTAAACAAATATCAATTGAATCATCACTTAATTTAGTGGGAGTAAAGCATATACTCAAATATCTTAGGAGAATGAGGGATTATATGCTTATCCACATAAGTGAGCTTTTGATTGATACTGGATGTACAAATATTGATTTGTAGTTTGATTGTGATTCATGAAGTTGGACTTCAAGATATGTGTTCATCCAAAGTGGTGAAGATACGCATTAAGCGTAAGTATTATCTCATTAGAGAGATATGAGTACGTGAGATGTAGTAGTAGAAAAAGATAATTTATACAACAAATCTAGCTGAAACTTGTTTCCAAACCTTACCTTAGAGTGACTATGAATTACTCTAAAGAGAGATAAGTGTCGGATAGATGGTAAATTGTCTTTGAGGGCAAGTGGGAGATTGTTGGGGTTTATGCCCTAAGATCCAATTTATTGGCATGTCATAAGTGATTAAATTGTTTAATTATATAAGATTATTTATTATTGAACTAATGGGACATTATCTTAGTCCATGAGATGCATAGTATGTGATTTATGTGATTTAGTCACAGAAGTTATAAATCACAAGTTCTTTGTAAACTCAGAATTTTAGTTCGTAGTCGGTGATGAAATTGGGCATTTCATCTGCGAAGACTATAACATATCAATTAAGATGATTTGTCTTGATCATGGAAGTGAAGACTTCTAGTTGGTATGTTAATATGTTTTAAGAGTTAAGGCATATTGAACTAGACCGCTGTAAGATTTATTATTCTCCTAACGACTGTCAAATGAATAATAAATATCACGACTTCTATTTACATCAACTCTAAATCCTGAGAGAATTAGGTTGCTTTGATATATCAGGAGTGAGATCTATAAGTCACGATCAAAATCTCAATATGTTGGGCAGCCGCATTTAGTGTTGATGGAACATATATTCTCAAGATGGAATTCATAATCTCTTAACGGAGATATAAAATATTCTCTTGAGATAAGTTTAATGAGTTTGGTTATTCAGAGTGTTGGGCCCAACCACTTTAGTAAGGAGTTACTAAAGTATATATTTATGAAATTGGATTTCATAAATATATGATAAATAACATAAAGGATTAAACAGGGTACTCAAGGATTAAGATGTAGTAATTTTCAAAGTGGCAGTCAACTTTCATAACTTTGTTTTACTACGAATATTTTAATGAAGGGGTTGCATGTATAATAAAGTCTTGAGATATAATTTATTAATAAAGCCTAGAATGCAATTATATGTATATAGTGATATTAAATATAATTAATGGCAATTTTGGGCTTGTCAAGAGTTGATAGAAAAGCCTAAGGCCCATTGGAGCTAGTGTCGTATTGGTCCCTTTTAGTCCCACTCTAAGCCACACACTAAAGCCCAATTGGAAAGGCTCAATAGGCTGGCCCAATTAGATAATCAGTTAGTTATAAAAGGGAAAAACATACATAATTTTTTATAAGAAAAAAAGACACATCATTGTGAAGTGATGTGTATGTGTGAGTGAAGCCACTCAATTATTCTCCCTTAGAAACTGATTGAGAGCCCACACTTCTTGGGCGTAAAGTGGAATTGGAGTGAAGATTAAAAGTGTTTCCAAGTGTTCCCAAGGTACGCTATCTCGTTCTTAAATTCTGAAATTTACATAGTGCATGTTATCAATCATGAATGAAATAGATCCATGTTTGTTGCTTCCGCTGTGTGTTTTGTATGAGATACAAAACCAGATTTTCCAACATAAATACTATAAGGGAGATGAAATGTGTCTACACATGATTCTAGATAATGGTGTACACTAGACTAAGTGTAATGTTAACCTCTCAAAGGAGTTATGACATTATTACTTAGAGGCTGAAAGTAATACGGTATATTATTAGTGTATGATAAGAGTTATTATGATAGCACTAATAATGAGAATAGTTCTCAACCAATTAATGTGTTTATAATAAACTTGCTACCAAGGAATTATAGACATAGATTGGGTTGTCGTTGCACCTAGTATAGTATGTTTTTCGAGTTCCATACTTTATAGTTATGGATGCAAAATATAATGTCCCTGCAATTATGTTCATAGTCTCAAAATAAAATTGTTATAAATTTTGTTCTCTAGCTACTATTTTAAGTGAATCACATTAACTGAAAAATAGTTTTGGACATGATGCTTAAATGAGCTGAAGTACATAAATATGTTTCGATTCAACATTGTCATAATTTCCTATGCATGATGCATTTATGGGAGATAGCTTATGATGTAATCATAGTCTCCATTGAAATACTAAAATGTTACATTGGCTTCCACCTCAATTGTGCTACTGCATGAGATGCAAAAATTAGTACTAGTCTTAGACTTTATATTAAGTCTAAATAGATGTTTGGTATGAATCATATTAAGTGATAAGAAAGGCTTAAGGAGTTCCAATTCTATATCTTTTTATGAAAATATTTTTTTTTAAATGAATTGGAATTCTTGGATGTAGAGATTAAATGTTAATCTCATATGGATATGATCCATAAGTCCTTGTTAGAATCATTTGATCAATTCAGATTGTTTTGTAAATAAATTTTTTTTATGTTCTCTGAATTGATGAGTGAGTTCCACGCAACGGAAGACATCCTAAAAGCTAAGGCTAGGATCAATATGATTTAATTCAAATTTTAAGCCTGAACTGAAAGGTAAGGGTGGTAAGAAGAGGAATTATAATATCAAACATTTAGACAGACTAGATGCCTTAGTAGTTGCCAAGAGGAAATTAGACTCAAAAGTATAACCAAAAGGAAAGTGTTTCTATTTTGGTAAAGCTAAACATTATCCATGATTGTCTTCTAGATGGAAATTTACATGTTTTACTTTTTAAAGAAAAAGTTTCCATCCTTTGTAATTGTATATTTTGGCACTTATGTCTAGATCTTATTAATCTAAATGATATTCAAGATTGGTGAAAGATGGGCTTTTATAACCATTATTTTATTATATTCCTAGTCTATGAATTCTATTTAGAGGATAATATCATCTAGGGCTCCTTTTTTGTAAAAGATGAAGTTCCAATGACTTTTTTAAGTTAATGCATACATAAAGGAGGAATAGATCTCTTTTAAAGATAGATTGCTCTAGAAGAAGAATGTCAAAATTTGTTAAAAGAAAACTATAAAATACATTTAAAAATGAGACGGTTGTATTAGATACACCACAAGACATTATTCTGTAGATAACTATTACACCGATACAATATCGTAGTGGGAGGATTATTAAATAAATTCATACCTTTGGAATAAACTTTTGAAGTCATTCCACGAGGATATGAATTTGAACCTCGGTCCTACATAAAAGTAATAGATGATATGAATATGGATTACTAGATCAAGGTTATGTGAATAGAATTAGATTCTATTTAAAGTCTAAAACTTGTAGAGGCGCCTAATGGCATTAAGCCTATTGTTCTCAAATAAGTCTACAAGAAAATGAGATTGATAGATTTGAAGGTGCAAACTTTCAAAGTCAAGACTAGTGGCGAAAAGATTTATTCAGAAAGAAATGGTTCGACTATGAAAATATTTTTTTACCAATAGTCAAATTTGACTCTACCTAGATTCTCTTATTCATTATATTTCATTTGGATGAAATATGGAAATGAATATCAAGAAAGCTTCTTTTAGTAGCAATCTTGAGGAAGACATCTTTATTATGTAACTAGACTTGTTCATAGCAAAGAACCAGTAATGTTTAGTATGCAAGTTCTCTTATTCCTTATATTTCATTTGGATGAAATATGAAAATGAATATCAAGAAAGTTTCTTTTAGTAGCAATCCTGAGGAAGACATCTTTATTATGTAACTAGACTTGTTCATAGCAAAGAACCAGTAATGTTTAGTATGCAAGTTGCTTAAAGTCTATTTATGGACTAAAGCAAACATCTAAATCATAAAATATCATATTTGATTAAGCAATCAAATTGTTTGATTTTGGTCAAGTATTTGAAAGCCTTAAGTGTGTAAAAGTTATAGAATAATAAATTTCTTAATGTATGTTGATGACAGTCAAATCATTTAGAATGATGTAGAGTTATTGTCATCAATGAAGTTTAGGTTGTCTAGTCTAGTTTGTTATAAAGTACTTGAAAAAGACTGGTCACATCCTAAGAATTAAACTTTGGTTAAAGTTTAGATATTAGGATGTTGAGTCTATCTCAAACTGCTTAAATAGATTAGATTCTAGCCAAGTATAACATGCAATACTTCAAAGATCACTTAATTGAATATACTATGCTAAATATCTATTTTGCAATAGGCATGGTAAGCAAATATTAATTGAATCAAAGATCACTTAATTTAGTGGGAGTAAAGCATATACTCAAATATCTTAGGAGAATGAGAGATTATATGCTTATCCATAAAAGTGAGTTTTTGATTGATACTGGATGTACAAATATTGACTTGTAGTTTGATTGTGATTCATGAAGTTGGACTTCAAGATATGTGTTCATCCTAGGTGGTGAAGATACACATCAAGTGTAAGTAATTGTAACACCCGTCTCACTTAAATTTAATTTAACTGCTTCTAGAGTGGATTTGATGAATTGCTTAATTTATTTTGGAGGAGATATTATTTTATATTATGATTTCTACAAAGTAATAATAATAATAATAACAATAATAATAATAATAATAATAATAATAATAATAATAATAATAATGGGTAACGTGAATAGTTATTTTTGTGGGTTATTCAAATTTAACCTTTAGTCTCCTTATCAGTTAAGGAAAAGGATAAGAGACTAAAACCTACTTGGGCTAGGAGTTTAATTGTTATTGGAATTTTATAGGGTTTTAGCCTATTTAAACAACCTTAATATGAGTTTTAGTGGGAATGAAAGTCTTGGAAGCTTATTTTAGATTTTAGTGGGTTTTAAATTTTCGGCCCAAGTGAAACAGTTTTAACGTGCTAGTAGGTTAGGGCTTCTTGCGGAAAGACAGAAGGAGAAACGATGAGATTACAAAAAAAAAAAAAAAAAATTTGCTGCGTCCGTGTTCAGGTATGCCTCTCTCACAATGATCTATGGGATAATCTCTAAAGCTAGGGTAGTATTTTTTTTATTCTTGCATGAACGTTTCCATGCAATCTCTTGATTTAAGCCTTTAGATGATTTTGTTGTTGGGTTTTACACAAGATTTGGTAGTGCTGCTAGCTTCCTTGCATTTGTAATCTACATAATGGTTTCAAGCTTCTAGAATTTTGTCAATAAAAGATACGGGTTACTAGGTCCTAGGGGTAGAAATAACTTTGTAAGCTTATGGCATCCTTCCTATGTCTTGCGGGAAGAAACCTTATTGGATGCCATATATATATATATATATATATATATATATATGTAAATTCGGGATAATATGATCTATAAGCATAAAAATTGAATGGAGGCCAACTCATACTGGGAGAATTTAATAATATAGAGATCTGCATATTTGGCTCATTATAGTTGTTTACTAAGTATTGATTTTTGGAGTACTTGATAAAGCAATTTGTGTACTAGGTTAGCTGTAGTTTTAGAATAAAATGTAAGATACAAATTTTAAGAGTGAAATTTATAATTTTTGTCATTGCTGCCTTAGTGTATCCATTCTTATTGAGTTGTCTTATCCTTATTTAGGTTTTAGTTGACAGTGATTCAGACAATTGAGTTGAAGCTTGGTTTAATAACTAAAGGTAAGTAGACTTCAGCACATGACGTCTCTCAGGACGTATATATATAAATATATAAATATATATATTTGTGGTAAAAATATATTTATATATATATATATAATTGCAAAAGTGAAGTTCCAAAAAACTTATACCATTGTTAGTGCTTTGCACATACTCGAATTTTATTATTCATTGTATATTGTTATGAAACTGTATATGTCAAGAATGTGTCAAACGGTCAACTAGACAGTCTGCAACCTTTGCCAACACAGGGTTAAGTGTTGGTCTTCGGCCGAAGTAGTGTTAGTGTGGTGTGGTGAAGTGTTATTGTTGCTCTTTGGAGCTAGTGTTGCCTCTTTGAGGTTAGTGTTATTGTTCCCATGGGAATCACCCACCGAGTGTTTAGCAGCTTTTGTCTGTGTTTGACTAATATTTTCCATATTGAACTACTGTTTTATTGCTACTGATCTTTGTAAGTGGAAAATTGTTTATTTTCATAATAAATTGTTTCTACTTATTTAGTGTATATTGGCATATTAAGTGGTTATTATTTTATTTAATGATTACAGCATTATAGTGAAATGTTTTATTTTAACAGTTTTATAGAATATATTATATTTCTGTTTAAACTATTTGTACATGTTTCGTGAAGACTATATATTGTCAATGATACTAATGTTTTGTTTTGAAAGACATCCTCATGTTATGTAGTCTCTTATTGAGCCTCTAGCTCACCTCCTTTTTCCACCCCTTTCAGATTTGAGCAATGGAATGTCTTTTGATTGTAGATCAATGGAGCCTTAGATTGACGACTTCTTTTGGAGCTATGTTAGTTGGTGAACTATTTTAGTGTAATTTCTTAGGGACAATGAGTTTGCAATTTGTGGAACTATTTTGAGATTGTATTTGGAGATTTTATTGTGAAGGATTTCGTATTTTTTATAGATTTTATAGAAAAGTTGATGTTGGGTAGAAGTTATTTGTGGATAATTAATTACGCTCTGTTCCATTATATTATTGTTGATTATTTCTAAGACAGGTTATGCATCTAAATCCTTGGTATGGATTTGGGGTGTTACAGTTATGGTATCAGAGCAAGGTTTATGATTCTGTAGACTCATAGGTTTAATCTTAAGATTATTTTGGAACAAGAGTGTGATTACAAGGAATTTAGTGTTAGAATTATTTGACCTTTCATAGCGATTTTATTTGATCTATTTTATTTATTTATTTATTCTAGAGTGTGTAGGAATGATTGTGTACTATCTATGTGTTTGGTTTTGACCCTCAGGAATATTTGAAATCTTTACTTATGATATCTTGTTGTATTGCTTAGAAAGATGGCTCCACCAAGGAGGGACCCAGAGAATAATCAACCGAATGCTGGGGGAACCACTAATCTTCAGGCCATTATCGAAGCCATTGGGGGCTTAACCAATATAGTGCAACATCAAGTAGGAGCCACCAATCCGACTAGTGCTTTGGAGAAGTTTAGAAAGCTTGACCCTCCTGCTTTCAAGGGTACAAAGGATCCAATAGAGGCTGACAACTGGCTTAAGGAGATAGAAAGGCTCTTTAGAGCAATGGAAGTTAGTGATGAGCAACGAGTTATCCTTGCTGTTTTTGTACTGAAAGGTGATGCATTGGAATGGTGGGAGTCCACAGAGAGGACACATGGAAGAGAAGTTATAACTTGGCAGCATTTTGTTGAGCTCTTTCGTAAGAGGTATTTTCCTGATAGTTTGATGGTGCAAAAGGAAGCTGAGTTCATTCGCATAGCACAAGGTACTCAATCAGTGTATGAGTATGAGCGGAAATTCGCTGAATTATCCCGCTTTGCTCCACACATGGTTGACACGGAAGCAAGGAAGGCTAGGCATTTTGAAAGAGGTTTAAGGGAGGAAATTCAGGGACCGGTTTCCATGTTCAAATTGGAAACATACGCAGAAGTGGTGGATCGAGCTCTCATAGCAGAGAGAAATTGCAATCGTCTCTCAAGGGCCAATGATCAAGAGAGGAAGCCAAACCAGAGTAATTTTCTTAAGGGAAAGTCTAGTGGAAGTTCATTCAAGAGGCAAGGGGTGCCCAATTCAAATAAGAAGGCACATAAAACTTGTCCAAGATGCGGAAAGACTCATAGTGGAACATGTTATTTAGAGTCAAGGGCGTGTTTTAAATGTGGCAAGACTGGACACTTCATCAAGGATTGCCCAGATTTGCGAGCTGAACAAACTGCCAATACAAATGGGAGCCAACAGAAACCCAAGGTTCAGGGTCGAGTTTTTGCTTTGACTAAACAGGACGCCGAGGCATCCCCATCAGTGGTTTCAGGTACACTTCTTGTTTCCAGTCAACATGCACAAGTGTTATTTGATTCTGGTTCAACCCATTCTTTCATCTCACATAGACTTGCACAAAGGCTAAACATGGAACCTGAGAGTTTAAATTATGAATTGTGTGTTGCTACACCTTCTGGACAACAAATGATTACCCATAAAGTGTACAAGTCTTGTAATGTTTTAGTCTCTGGGAGGGAATTAAAATCAGATCTTATGTTGCTAGATATGTTTGAGTTTGATGTGATTTTAGGGATGGATTGGCTATCTACTTTTTATGCTTCCATAGAGTGTTTTGGGAAGAAGGTAATATTTAGAATTCCTGGGGAGCTAGAATTCTTCTTTGAGGGAGATCGTGTGGTGAAACCACCTTTATTGGTTTCAGCTATGCAGGCAAGACGATTGCTAAGGAAGGGTTGTGAAGGGTTCCTTGTTTATGCTTTGAAGGGTGATAAAATAGAATTAAAGGTTGAAGACATCCTAGTGGTGAAAGAGTTCCCAGATGTGTTCTCTGAGGACTTACCTGGACTACCCCCTGACAGAGAGGTTGAGTTCACTATTGACCTAGTACCTGGTACTGGCCCAATTTCCAAAGCACCATATAGAATGGCCCCTACAGAGCTCAATGAATTGAAGGAGCAATTGCAAGACTTGCTTGATAAAGGTTTTATTCGGCCTAGTGCTTCCCCTTGGGGTGCTCCAGTGTTGTTTGTTAAGAAGAAGGATGGTAGTATGCGGTTGTGCATTGACTATAGGGAGTTGAACAAGGTAACCATCAGAAATAAATACCCTTTGCCACGAATTGACGATTTGTTTGATCAGCTTCAAGGCGCTCAAGTCTTCTCTAAAATTGACTTGAGATCTGGTTATCATCAATTGAGAGTTAAGGAGGATGACATACCAAAGACAGCTTTTCGAACTAGGTATGGTCATTATGAGTTCTTAGTGATGCCTTTTGGTCTAACTAATGCTCCAGCTGTTTTTATGGATTTGATGAATAGGGTATTTCATGAGTACTTGGATCGGTTTGTTATTGTTTTCATTGATGACATCTTGGTTTACTCTAAAAGCCAAGAAGAGCATGGGGAACACTTGAGAATTGTTTTGCAAATTTTAAGAGACAAGCAGTTGTATGCTAAATTGAAGAAGTGTGAGTTCTGGTTGAATCAAGTGGTGTTCTTAGGACATGTGATCTCTAGAGATGGAATTACAGTGGACCCTAGTAAGATCGAAGCTGTAGTTAATTGGGCTGTCCCTACTAATGTAAGTGAGGTAAGAAGTTTTTTGGGCCTTGCAGGTTATTACAGAAGATTTGTGGAAGGATTTTCTAGTATTGCAACTCCTTTG
The DNA here is from genome assembly GCA_033629205.1 of Lithocarpus polystachyus. NCBI lineage: Eukaryota > Viridiplantae > Streptophyta > Magnoliopsida > Fagales > Fagaceae > Lithocarpus > Lithocarpus polystachyus. Next base: position 45,280,874 of record CM066166.1, read on the forward strand.
ACTCGATTAACTCGAAAACATGCAAAGTTTGATTGGACAGAAGAGTGTGAAAGAAGTTTCCAGGAGTTGAAGCAACGGTTGGTTTCTGCACCAGTATTGACTATTCCATCTAGTTCTGGTGGTTTTGTGATATATAGTGATGCATCTCGTAAGGGTCTTGGTTGTGTTCTAATGCAACACGGGAAGGTGGTTGCTTATGCCTCTCGACAACTAAAGAATCATGAACAGAATTATCCAACTCATGATTTGGAATTGGCAGCAGTGGTTTTTGCATTGAAGATTTGGAGGCATTATTTATATGGTGAGAGATATGAAATATACACTGATCATAAAAGTTTGAAGTACATATACACTCAAAAAGAATTAAATTTGAGGCAAAGGAGATGGCTAGAATTAATTAAAGACTATGATTGTTCTATAAATTACCATCCTGGTAAAGCTAATGTCGTGGCTGATGCACTTAGTCGAAAGTCATATAACTTCTCAGCTGCGTTGTTAACTACTCAGAAGCATATTATGATTGATCTTCAGAAACTTGGAGTAGACATAGTGACTGGAGACTCCCAATCCTACCTGGCAAGTTTAAGTGTACAACCAACTCTAATTGATAAGATCAAAGCTGCTCAAAGTGGTGACCCTCAGTTGTTTAAGATCATGGAACAAGTACGTGGTGGAAGTAGATTTGATTTTAATATCTCTAATGATGGTGTTTTGAGATTTGGTAATAGGCTTTGTGTGCCTAATGATTCATTGATTAAAAGAGAGATTTTGGAGGAGGCCCATCGTTCGCCTTATACAATGCATCCGGGTAGTACCAAGATGTATCATGACCTTCGAGAAGTTTATTGGTGGATCAACATGAAAAGAGAAATTGCTCAATTTGTGGAACAATGCTTGATTTGCCAGCAAGTCAAAGTGGAACATCAGAGGCCATCAGGGTTGTTACAACCTTTACCTATTCCTGAGAGGAAGTGGGAGAATATCACCATGGACTTTGTGTGTGGGTTACCAAGATCACCTAAGAATCATGATGCTATTTGGGTGGTAGTGGATAGGTTGACTAAATCTGCCCACTTCATTCCAATTAGAATGAACTACTCTCTTGACAAACTGGCTGAACTTTATATAAATGAAATTGTGAGGTTGCATGGAGTGCCAGCTTCTATTGTATCTGATAGAGATTCGAGATTCACTTCAGGGTTCTGGGATAGTTTGCAAAAAGCCTTGGGTACTAAGTTGAACTTTAGTACTGCTTGCCACCCTCAAACTGATGGACAGTCCGAGAGAACTATCCAAACTCTAGAAGACATGTTGAGAGCTTGTGTCTTGGATTTCAAGGGTAGTTGGAATGACTATTTGACTTTGGTGGAGTTTGCTTATAACAATAGCTATCACTCCAGTATTAAGATGGCACCTTATGAGGCTTTGTATGGGAGAAAGTGTAGATCCCCAGTTTGTTGGGATGAGGTTGGAGAGAGGAGAATCTTGGGTCCTGAGATTGTTCAAAGGACCAGTGAAAAGATTGATGTAATTCGGGAAAGGTTGCGTGCAGCTCAAAGTAGACAGAAAAGTTATGCTGATCCACGGAGAAGAGAAGTGGAATTTGAAATAGGAGACATGGTTTTCATTCGAGTGGCACCTATGAAAGGAGTTATGAGGTTTGGCAAGAAGGGTAAGTTAAGCCCTAGGTACGTGGGGCCCTTTGAAATTTTGGAGAGAGTTGGTTCTGTTGCTTACCGGCTTGCCTTACCACCGGCTTTGTCAAGGATACATAACGTTTTCCATGTATCCATGTTGAGAAGGTATGTCCCTGATCCTTCTCATATCTTGAGTTATGAGCCACTTCAAGTCAAAGAGAACTTATCCTATGAGGAAGTCCCAATTCAGATTTTAGACCATAAAAAGCAAGTGCTACGTAATAAGACTATACATTTGGTCAAAGTATTATGGAGGAATCATTCCATAGAAGAAGCTTCATGGGAGCGTAAAGACAAAATGCAATCCAAATATCCCCAGCTGTTTCAAAAGTGAGGTACGTTTTGAATTTTCGAGGACGAAAATTGTATAAGAAGGGGAGAATGTAACACCCGTCTCACTTAAATTTAATTTAACTGCTTCTAGAGTGGATTTGATGAATTGCTTAATTTATTTTGGAGGAGATATTATTTTATATTATGATTTCTACAAAGTAATAATAATAATAATAACAATAATAATAATAATAATAATAATAATAATAATAATAATAATAATAATGGGTAACGTGAATAGTTATTTTTGTGGGTTATTCAAATTTAACCTTTAGTCTCCTTATCAGATAAGGAAAAGGATAAGAGACTAAAACCTACTTGGGCTAGGAGTTTAATTGTTATTGGAATTCTTTAGGGTTTTAGCCTATTTAAACAACCTTAATATGAGTTTTAGTGGGAATGAAAGTCTTGGAAGCTTATTTTAGATTTTAGTGGGTTTTAAATTTTCGGCCCAAGTGAAACAGTTTTAACGTGCTAGTAGGTTAGGGCTTCTTGCGAAAAGACAGAGAGAGAAACGGTGAGATTACAAAAAAAAAAAAAAAAAAAAAATTGCTGCGTCCGTGTTCAGGTATGCCTCTCTCACAATGATCTATGGGATAATCTCTAAAGCTAGGGTAGTATTTTTTTTATTCTTGCATGAACGTTTCCATGCAATCTCTTGATTTAAGCCTTTAGATGATTTTGTTGTTGGGTTTTACGCAAGATTTGGTAGTGCTGCTAGCTTCCTTGCATTTGTAATCTACATAATGGTTTCAAGCTTCTAGAATTTTGTCAATAAAAGATACGGGTTACTAGGTCCTAGGGGTAGAAATAACTTTGTAAGCTTATGGCATCCTTCCTATGTCTTGCGGGAAGAAACCTTATTGGATGCCATATATATATATATATATATATATATATGTAAATTCGGGATAATATGACCTATAAGCATAAAAATTGAATGGAGGCCAACTCATACTGGGAGAATTTAATAATATAGAGATCTGCATATTTGGCTCATTATAGTTGTTTACTAAGTATTGATTTTTGGAGTACTTGATAAAGCAATTTGTGTACTAGGTTAGCTGTACTTTCAGAATAAAATGTAAGATACAAATTTTAAGAGTGAAATTTATAATTTTTGTCATTGCTGCCTTAGTGTATCCATTCTTATTGAGTTGTCTTATCCTTATTTAGGTTTTAGTTGACAGTGATTCAGACAATTGAGTTGAAGCTTGGTTTAATAACTAAAGGTAAGTAGACTTCAGCACATGACGTCTCTCAGGACGTATATATATAAATATATAAATATATATATTTGTGGTAAAAATATATTTATATATATATATATAATTGCAAAAGTGAAGTTCCAAAAAACTTATACCATTGTTAGTGCTTTGCACATACTCGAATTTTATTATTCATTGTATATTGTTATGAAACTGTATATGTCAAGAATGTGTCAAACGGTCAACTAGACAGTCTGCAACCTTTGCCAACACAGGGTTAAGTGTTGGTCTTCGGCCGAAGTAGTGTTAGTGTGGTGTGGTGAAGTGTTATTGTTGCTCTTTGGAGCTAGTGTTGCCTCTTTGAGGTTAGTGTTATTGTTCCCATGGGAATCACCCACCGAGTGTTTAGCAGCTTTTGTCTGTGTTTGACTAATATTTTCCATATTGAACTACTGTTTTATTGCTACTGATCTTTGTAAGTGGAAAATTGTTTATTTTCGTAATAAATTGTTTCTACTTATTTAGTGTATATTGGCATATTAAGTGGTTATTATTTTATTTAATGATTACAGCATTATAGTGAAATGTTTTATTTTAACAGTTTTATAGAATATATTATATTTCTGTTTAAACTATTTGTACATGTTTCGTGAAGACTATATATTGTCAATGATACTAATGTTTTGTTTTGAAAGACATCCTCATGTTATGTAGTCTCTTATTGAGCCTCTAGCTCACCTCCTTTTTCCACCCCTTTCAGATTTGAGCAATGGAATGTCTTTTGATGGTAGATCAATGGAGCCTTAGATTGACGACTTCTTTTGGAGCTATGTTAGTTGGTGAACTATTTTAGTGTAATTTCTTAGGGACAATGAGTTTGCAATTTGTGGAACTATTTTGAGATTGTATTTGGAGATTTTATTGTGAAGGATTTCGTATTTTTTATAGATTTTATAGAAAAGTTGATGTTGGGTAGAAGTTATTTGTGGATAATTAATTACGCTCTGTTCCATTATATTATTGTTGATTATTTCTAAGACAGGTTATGCATCTAAATCCTTGGTATGGATTTGGGGTGTTACAGTAATATCTCATTAGAGAGATATGAGTACTTGAGTAGTAGTAGAAAAGATAATTTATGCAATAAATCTGACTAAAACTTGTTTCCAAACCTTGCCTTAGAGTGACTATGAATTACTCTAAAGGGAAATAAGTGTCGGATTTATGGTAAATTGCCTTTGAGTGCAAGTGGGAGATTGTTGGGGTTTATGCCCTAAAATCCAATTTATTGGTATGTTATAAACTATTAAATTGTTTAATTATATAAGACTATTTATTAACGAACTAATGGGACATTATCTTAGTCTATGAGATGCATAGTATGTGATTTATGTGATTTAATCACAGAAGATATAAATCATAAGTTCTTTGTAAACTCAGAATTTTAGTTCGTAGTCGGTGATGAAACTGGGCATTTCATCTGCGAAGACTATAACATATCAACTAAGATGATTTTTCTTGATCATAGAAGTAGAGACTTCTAGTTGGTATGTTGATATGTTTTAAGAGTTAAGAGATATTGAATTGGATCGCTGTGAGATTTATTATTCTCCTAATAACTGTCAAATGAATAATAAATTTCACAACTTCTATTTACATCAACTCTAAATCCTGAGAGAATAATGAACCTGATTAGAGGTGTAGGTTGCTTTGATATATCAGGAGTGAGATCTATAAGTCACGATCAAAACCTCAGTATGTTGGGCAGTCACATTTAGTGTTGATGGAATATATATTCTCAAGATGGAATTCATAATCTCTTAACGAAGATATAAAATATTCCTTTGAGATAAGTTTAATGAGCTTAATTATTCAAAGTGTTGGGCCCAACCACTTTAGTAAGGAGTTACTAAAGTATATATTTATGAAATTGGATTTCAAAAATATATGATGAATAACATAAAGGATTAAACCGGATACTCAAGGATTAAGATGTAGTAATTTACAAAGTGGTAGTCAACTTTCATGACTTTGTATTACTACGAATATTTTAATGAAAGGGTTGCATGTATAATAAAGTCTTGAGATATAATTTATTGATAAGGCCTAAAGTGTAATTATATTCATATAGTGGTATTGAATATAATTAATGGTAACTTTAGACTTGTCAAGAGTTGACAGAAAAGGTTAAAGCCCATTGGAGCTAGAGTCTTATTTGTTCCCTTTTGATCCCACTCCAAGCTACACATTAAAGCCCAATTGAAAAGGCCCAATAGGCCAGCCCAATTAGATAATTAGTTAGTTATAAAAGGAGAAACATACATAATTTTATTTTAAGAAGAAGAGAGATATCATTGTAAAATGGTATGTATTTATGAGTGAAGCCACTCAATTATTCTCTCTTGGAAACTGATTGAGAGATTACACTTCTTGGGCGTAAAGTGGAATTGGAGTGAAGATTAAAAGCGTTCTCAAGTACTTCTAATCTTTTGTTTTGAATTTCACCACACCAAGGTATGCTATCTTGTTCTTAAATTATGAAATTTATATAGTGCATGTTATCAATTATGAATGAAATAGATCTATGTTTGTTGCTTCCGCTGTGTGTTTTTGTATGAGATACAAAACCAGATTTTCCAACACTATCCCCATTAATTATAGTTCGTTAAGTTTTTAACTATTATTTGTGTGAGTGTAATTTAAGACAAAATAAAATGATATAGTAAATTAAATTATATATCCTTAAAAATTTATATTTCCTAAGCAAGACCAAGAAAATAGTGCAAAGATGGTATTAATCCGAGAGTTAAAAATAATACATATTTTATTATGAAATTTTTTTTAGAGAAAACATTACATTCTTTTATGACTTTAATACATTTTCTTTATATTTGTCAATAATTTATTGGATTGCACATGCCTTATAGTTTTCATTTTGGGTACATAACTTATAGTTTTCATTTTGGGTTGAGATTACGTGTGCATTTGGTTTGCAATTAAAATTATAAATTATTTCATTATTTAGTTTATTTTTGTTATTATTCATGGGCCCTACTAGACTTTTTGGTACTATTCATAAGCCCCACTGTACTATTTCAACTAACTTTTATTTTTATCTAAAATATTTTCAGTAATAAGTTTTCAATTTCAACAAAATAAGCAGTATCAAAATAGACCCTAAATATGTAGAGAAGCAATTAAAAAAGAGAGAAAGACATAAAAAAAGATAATAATGCTACAGAACATTTTATTTTACAATTATTGAAGTAATTAATTAAGAGTTGTCGATATAACTTTTTATACGGATTTACCAATTTTTTTTCCTCAACATTCATAATGAGCAACTTTGGCAACTGTAGAGTGAAGTTTATAAGAGTATTACCATCAGGTGTGTCAAATGCCAAATATTTGGTATTTGGCACACCAAACACCAAAAATCCTCCCTCATAAGGTGTGTCAAATGCTAAAAAATTTGGCACATATGAACAGTGATGTTTCAAAGATAGCATGGTATTGATAGAAATGTTATATGAAAATATTAATTTTTTAATAATTTTCTCTCTCCTCTTTATCATTTTTTTTTCCTTCTGTATCCCCCACTTTCTCTCAGCCATTCTCTCTCCCCTTTCTCTCTCTATCTCAGCCTTTCTCACAATCCACCATAGTGATCTCTCCACCCGCCACTTTGCCTTCGCCGCTCACCAGCAACTCGCCTCCGCCGCTCGCCAGCAGCTCACCTCCTCCCCTCGCCAAGCAACTCGCCTCTCCTCCAACGCCAACGCCGCTCGCTTCCGCCAATGCCACTTGCCAAGCAGCTTGCTTCGCCTCCGCTGATGCCGCTCGCCAAGCAGCTTGCTTTGCCCCTGCCTTTGCCGCTTCAAGAAACCTGCCTCTGCCGAAATTTGCCCAATCTTACTAAGATCCGATTCCCCTTATTTGTTTGGATTGTTTATGGTTGATTTTGGAGATTGGATCTGGTTTGAGAAATTGGATTGGAGGATAACAATGATTTGGGATTGGATTGTTTGATTTGGGATGGCTTTTGAGATTTGTGAATGTGGTGGGTTATTGTGGATTTTTTTTTTTTTTTTTTTTTTAAGGTGGTGTTGGTGGATGTGGGTTTGCGCCGATGGAGGCTGTCTATGTTGTTACGGTGATTTTTGGTGGCCGTTGTTGCGGCAGTGGTGGTGGTTGTGCCGTTGTTGCTGGTGTTGGTGCTGTAGATGATTTGGAGTTAATATATTATTTTAATGTATTGTAAATATTATTTTAATGTATAGAATTGAAGTATAAAACATGTGATGAATGGAATGTTGTAAAATAATGTAGTAAAATAATAGAGTAGGCTTTTGGTGTGTCAAAATGATTTTTTTTTTTTTTTTTGAAACAGCTGATGGTGATACTCTAACATGCCTTTATGTTAAAATCTTAAATTTTTTTTATTGTATTTATTTTTTTCAAAAAAAAAAAAAAAATCGGGCAATTATGAAAAAATATTGCTAAAAATTAATTGGTATCTAGATATGATAATAAAGAGTTATGCAGCAGATGTTAAAACTATCTTAAAAGATGTTGCTAAAAAATTTCATGAATAGCATTATTGCAAAACTAAAAACTAGCGAGGAAGAAGAAGGGACATTTATGAAAAAAAGAAAAAGAAAAAGGAAAAGAAAAACAATGATAAATGATGGACCCAATTGGAGGGTGAAGAGGCAACTGTAAACATGTTCATTTGGTATTTGCGTTTAAATAAGAGTTTTTAATTTTTTAAAGAATACCTATAAATGAAAAAGTGTGTAAAAATTGTGTAATCTATATATATATATATTAAAAACCGAAACCTTTGAAACTCCCACAATTTTCCACATCATCATTTTAATTTATAATTTTTTTTAATTTTTAAAACTAAATAGTGAGAGAGTCCTAACAGGAGTCTCGCTCTTTTTTTTTTTCTAATCATTTTAATTTATTAAAAATTTTAATTTGTTAAACTAAATAGTGAGAGAGTCCTAATATGAGTCTCTCTCTTTTTTCCTTAATTCTAATAGGATTCTTTTTTTTTTTTTTTTCACGTGAGTCTTTTTTTTTTTAACCTAAAGTGAGCCCTTAAATAAATAAATAAAAAACTAACGTGAGGTCTAATTTAAAAAAAAAATTATTTTTTTTAATCCTAATTCTACCGTAAGTCTTTCAAAAAGTTAAAATTTTCAGTTTTATATTATATATAAATATTATTATCTATATATATATATATATATATATATATAAAACCGAAGCATCTGAAACTCTCATAATTTTCCACATCATCATTATAATTTATAATTTTTTTAATTTTTAAAACTAAATAGTAAGAGAACCGAAGCCTTTGAAGCTCCCACAATTTTCCACATCATCATTTTAATTTATAATTTTTTTTTAATTTTTAAAACTAAATAGTGAGAGAGTCCTAACAGGAGTCTCGCTCTCTCTTTTTTTCTAATCATTTTAATTTATAAAAAATTTTAATTTGTTAAACTAAATAGTGAGAGAGTCCTAATAGAAGTCTCTCTCTTTTTTCCTTAATCCTAATAGGAGTCTTTTTTTTTTTTTTTTTTTCACGTGAGTCTTTTTTTTTTTTTAACCTAAAGTGAGCCCTTAAATAAATAAATAAAAAACTAATGTGAGGTCTAATTTAAAAAAAAATATTTTTTTTAATCCTAATTCTAACGTAAGTCTTTCAAAAAGTTAAAATTTTCAGTTTTATATCTATATATATATAAAACCGAAGCCTCTGAAACTCTCACAATTTTTCACATCATCATTTTAATTTATAATTTTTTTAATTTTTAAAACTAAATAGTAAGAAAGTCCTAACAGGAGTCTCTCTCCCTCTTTTTTCCTCATCATTTTAATTTATAAAAAATTTTAATTTGTTAAACTAAATAGTGAGAGAGTCCTAATAGGAGTCTCTCTCTTTTTTCCTTAATCATAATAGGAGTCTCTTTTTTTTTTTTTTCACGTAAGTCTTTTTTTTTTTAACCTAAAGTGAGCCCTTAAAAAAAAAAAAACTAATGTGAGGTCTAATTTAAAAAAAATTATTTTTTAATTCTAATTCTAATGTAAGTCTTTCAAAAAGTTAAAATTTTCAGTTTTATATTATATATAGATAATAACAATAATGTAGCAAGTTCTAAGAATACGAGAATACAATTTGTAGATCTACTATTAAGATAACATAGATTAGATTGGTAGTGGATAGTAAATATAATTGCAGTTGAATATTATGTAAAGTTATCACCATAGAATAGCCCACGTCGAAATGTGTTATGTGAAACCAATGATATGAAAGAAAAAGAATTTTTTTAAATCATGATATTGAAGAAATTAGTTATTTTCATTCATTTTCAAATTATACATTTTTAAAATTTAAGTTATATACCTTTAAGTAAAATAAGTACTTTTAATTTTTATTTAATTATCTCGTGCATCGCACGGGTTAGTGAAAAACTGAAACCTTTGAAACTCCCACAATTTTCCACATCATCATTTTAATTTATATATTTTTTTTAATTTTTAAAACTAAATAGTGAGAGAGTCCAAACAGGAGTCTCGCTCTCTCTTTTTTTCTCACCATTTCAATTTATAAAGAATTTTAATTTGTTAAACTAAATAGTGAGAGAGTCCTAATAGGAGTCTCTCTCTTTTTTCCTTAATCCTAATAGGAGTTTTTTTTTTTTTTTTTTTTCTCGTAAGTCTTTTTTTTTTAACCTAAAGTGAGCCCTTAAAAAAAAAAAAAAAAACTAACGTGAGGTCTAATTTAAAAAAAAAAATTATTTTTTAATTCTAATTCTAATGTAAGTCTTTCAAAATGTTAAAATTTTCAATTTTATATTATATATAGATAATAACAATAATGTAGCAAGCTCTAAGAATACGAGAATACAATTTGTAGATCTACTATTAAGATAACATAGATTAGATTGGTAGTAGATAGTAGATATAATTGCAGTTGAATATTATGTAAAGTTATCACCATAGAATAGCCCACGTCGAAATGTGTTATGTGAAACCAATGATATGAAAAAAAAAGAATTTTTCTAAATCATTATATTGAAGAAATTAGTTATTTTCATTCATTTTCAAATTATACATTTTTAAAATTTAAGTTATATACCTTTAAGTAAAATAAGTACTTTTAATTTTTATTTAACTATCCCGTGCATCGCACGGGTTTGCGACTAGTATTGTATAAAAACTGAAAACATGTATTTATAACCACGTGCCAAACACCCCAAAATCGTCGACCAAAAATGCACGAAATCTGAACCGTTAAAAAACTGTGTGGTCCCCCGTCCGTGTAATAATTGTCTTAACAAATTATCTTCTTGGAGCTAACAAACATACAAAGGCTTCAAAAAAGACTAGACTTGGATTTATCCGACAACAACAAAACTCTCTCTCTCTCTCTCTCTCTCTGCTGTACTTGTTCAATGGAAAACCAAAATCATGAGAATCGGGAAAGGAAGAAGGTGGAGGATGGAGCTTTGGTAGGGTTCTCTCCGGTCTCTTCCCCTCGGATTTTTTGGAAATCCCGAAAGAGATCATCATCAGGTACCCATTTTTCTTTCATTAATTATTATTTTTTTCCCTTATTACCTACTTAAATTCTATATATTCATATTCTCAATCAGTTTAGAATTTCAGACTCATCACCTAATCTACCTACCAGTCCCTTTGTCCCAATACTTGGATTAATTTTCATTATACATAGAACTTGTTGCTTGGTGTAGCTTTCTTACTATAAGTATTTTGGTAAATCATGATCAGATCATATATCCTTTGGTTTCTATGTGCATATGAAGCTAATCCTTTAATTGAATTATTATTATTAGTATTAAAGAATTCATCTACTTCTACTGCTACTTCTATCACCATTGTAATTATACGCCTGCCTGCGCGTGTTTGATGAAGAGAGAGAGATAGTGATGGTATATTAACACAAGCTAGAATTAATCAAGTGATGATCGGGACATTACAAATTTTACTATATAATTTTTGCTTACAAATAAAGACTTCCAAATATTTATTTTTTCATTTCAGTTTGTAATTGTTAGTTTGTAAAATTTGTAGTATTTTCCGAAACAATATTCATACTAATAAATTTTTTTTTTTTTTTTGACAATAATTGAATTATCAGGCTTTAATTGGATAGATGATTTTAACAACCTTTTAACAAATTGTTACCTCAAAATGTTAAATAGAAATATTTTATATATGAAAATTTTTTATAAGATTCGAGTTGCTGACTTTGCCCCTACGTTACTTGAATTGAAACTCACCAAATACACACTCTCTCTCTCTCTTAGTCTCTTATTATTATAACGGGATATTTATTTTTTTCTTTCTTTCCGTACTCTCTTTTCTTACGGTAGTTATAAGCAATGGGCTGTTTAAACAAGCTCTCATGGTATCCTCAGTTTCCTTATATATATATATATATATATATATATATATATACATATATATAGATATGATAGATAGATATAAGAAAGGGGATTTCTTAGTGCCCACTTTTTAATGGGTTTTAATGCCTACTTTTTATTTAATTAGTAGATGATGTAGCAATTTTTTATTAAAACAAAAGGAGATTTCAGTTAAAAAAGTACTGAAAGTAAGCTAAACCCTGTATATATATAACCTCAATTTTTGTGAGGCACGTGATCTGCTATATATTTTGTGGTTGGGAAGTTCACCAACTATATTATATAAAAGATCATTTTTTATGGTTATGGTGTATATATATTGGAGAAAACTTGATTTATGTATGATAGATAACATTGTTAGGCCACAATTTAACCTTGTGTGAATTAAGAAATTCAACGAAGAATTTTAATCAATCCTAAAAAAAAAAAAAAAAAAAATTGAACTAAAACTATCAAGTTAGAAAATTGATTAATTCTTCTCGACTTTATGTCTAACTTGAAAAAAAAAAGAAAAACCCTCTTCTCAAAAAAAAAAAAAAAAAAAAAAAAAAAAAAAAACCCTACTTCTCTTTGCTCCACGCTCACCTTTTATGTCTCTTGCATATGATACTCTTCTTTGCCTGTTTTCTCCTTCTTTTCTTGAAAGAACTCTTCTCCAAACCACATATAAAACTCTCTTACTCTATTTTTATAATGAACCCCAGCCTTTCTATGGCATTTCTGCATATTCTTTTTGAATAATGACTCCTATCTTGGCAAGCTCATAAGTTGGGAAAATATTCTGTGTGGGCTGAACCTTGGGGTCTTCTGTGAACCCAACAACCTCCCAAAGTCCCAAAATGGCTTAGGAAGACATCAATTAGGGGAAAACCACTATGTTATATGGAGCCTATAAGTTTGGGTTCAATAATGTTATAATAATTCCTCGATTTTTTTTTATACTTTTTCTTCATATGGCCTTCCACTTACACATGTATGCCTAACTGACATTGCTCTCTTAAAATTTAAATCCCTTTCTCTCATAGGTCCTAATCCTTTTTGTCTAATAGTCATCTAGTCATTCATTACAGTTGCAACTTTTTTTTTTTTTTTATGATAAAAATAATAAGAAACATTTTCCACTTCTAGTAGGGAAACATAACTAACCAACGCAGGGGTGGAACTAGGGGCACGTTTGGTACACTGTAATGATTATTACATAGAAATAGGAATAAGTGTTACAAAGAATACATTAAGTTGAAATGTAATAAGTATTACTATTCATTAGTTTGGTAATCATTTAGAAATAGAATTCTAAATATGCACCTACAATTTAGTAGAGTATAAAAAGAATGTGTAATTAAATCATTTTTAAGTCAAATTTTCTAAAATACACTTATTTTAGGGTGTTCAAAATAGAGCTAATAATTAACAACAAGGAAAATTTATTTTCTTTCTTCTTGAAGATATGACAACTAATGGTTTTTTAGGAAACTTTTTTAAAAAGTTTTTACATAAGATAAAGGAATAGATATTCAGTACTTTTGATAAGGAATAGTTATTTCTCCTTTTGAAGAATAGCTATTCATAAGGAATAACTATTTATTGTAATAAAAGCATAACCAAACAACCAAATAGTTATGCAATAGGAATATCTATTATATTACAGCATCTATTACAGTCTACCAAACGTGCCATAGGTGTTAGCTTGGTCGTCCATGCTTCCTACCCTCCCCTCCCCTAATTTAAATACATACACACACATTTTGAAAGGTTTAGCTTGCAAACATAAGAGATGCCACCCAACCACCCCCCCCCCCCCCCCCCCCAAAAAAAAAAAAAAAGAAATTTCAAAGATCTTTTATTTTTTATTTATTTTTTAATAAAAAGAATGAGCAATTGGTTCACTTGCTATAAAGATAAGTTCTTTTTCTTTTTTGTCAATTTTCATTTTTTATTGTAAAATACGTGCGAAAACTTTGGATCATTCATGGTTTTGAAGATATTTATGAGCATTTTTTGTTTTGAAATCAAGGGATAAAAGTGTCATACCAAGTGTGTGTTTTCACTTTTCTTGAGAAGTAAAAGTGCTCTAGCCTATGCTCTGCCTTAACTAGGACACGGACTAGAAAGAATTTTTAATAAAATAACAGGAAAAAAAAAAAAAAAAAAAGGATATATAAAGCTTGAATTTATAAGCTGTGCCTATCATAGCATGCTGTTTTTGGAAACTACTCAGAACGATCCTTGCAAAAAACCATGCCACTTTTGTTTGTTTTGGTAATCTGTTAGGAGCATTGCTAGCCATAGTTGTTGCAGTTATGCGACAACAGAGGTTGGGGCCAATGAGAATGTAACATGTGCAAAGTGGTCTATGTTGGTATTGTGCTCTATATGACAATAAATCTCAAATATTTAATTGGTGGCATGTCCTAATTGGTCACATTTTTCATTGAACACAATCGCGATATGGCCAGTACTCCCCTTGATCTCAGTGACAAGACCTAATAAGTTCTGGAGATGAGGATTGCATAAGCTGTGGTGTCCACAATTAATTTACTTCTCTATTGTTTTTTTACATATGTTAATTCTTTACCTGTTTTCTTCGTTTAGCATATGTATAGGCTGATTTCTTTTGAAACCTAAATTTCCCAATGGTAATATTATGTTGTCTTTGTAAATATTTCCATTCCCAGGTGCTGAACCTTTTGGAGTTCACTCTTAACACACATTTGTATAAGTAAATGATTTGTATTTGGCACCAGAGTGCCCTTGCAAGTCAACACCAAACTCGTTGGAACAAAAAATAGGATTCCCAATTATTATTATTATTATTATTTTTAATTTCTTGGATAATATTTTTAAAAACATGTCACTTTTTGCTATATATATATTTATTGTAGTTGTTCATGAAAGAACACCCGTAACTGTTACTTACCAAAAATAAAAAACTGTACCTACTAACTTACGAAAAAAAAAAAAAAAAAGGCAATGTACAGACTATGCCTATTTTGAAACGTGCACACAAAATAGTTCACAAACATTTCACAGCGTTTCTTTTCTGTGCACCCTTAAGTAATTGCAATTGAAGCTACTGAAAAATGAAATTTTTTTAAAATTTATTGCATAGCCTAAAGCAAAATGAATAATTGGGGGACTAGGAAATGATGGAATGCAATCATAGATCTCTTAAAACATGTCAGGTTGTGTTTGGACAATTTATGAAATGTAGTTTTATTGGCAATTTCCTTTTAGCTTTATTTAACTCACTTTTGATGCATTTATTATAAAGTAAATGCACTTAAAACGTGAAATTTATAAAATAAGAAGTGAAATGCCACTAAACACAAGTCTAGTTTATATCCAAGGTCTCCATCCAAGTGAGAAAATTTGTGCTGTTTGATACTTTTTGATCAGAAAGGGTGATGTGTTCCATATAGTGATCCGGTTAATGGCCCTTTATTGGATAACATGAAATGGGTTGATCCTTAAAAGTTTTTAATTTTTAACTTCTTTTTTGACTTAAAGACATGGTCATTATATGAATGTTGGGCATTAAGTTTCACCTTTAAATGCCCTGAAAACTAGAGTGGATCTTTTAGTATCGATTATTACTTATCTGCTGTTTTGCCTGATTAGACCTTGGTACTTGTTACATTTAGCATAGTGCAATTGCCTAATTAGCCAAATTTATGCTGGATGCACTCTCCATTCTCCACCCATGTATTAAATGATTTTTCTTAATATTCACTACGCTGGAATTGAAGAAATGGCATGGTGGTACTATGGCCTCCCTATTGTGTTTGATACTAAGCTAGTGTATAGATATGCAGTGTCTCTAAGTTTGTTGGAACTAGATTAGTAACTTGTTTCCAACAGCTAGCTCGATGAATATAGACAAGGTAACAGAAGATACTGCTGATGAAACACCCAACAAACAGGAAGAACCTCTGATTGAAGAGAAGGCGCAGGACTCTACTGAAAGTTCTATGCTCTCTGAGCGTCGAAAGGCCTTGTTTGAACCATTAGAACCTATAACGAATATAAATGGCCGACGACCATCAGCTGAATCCTTACTCCCTCCACCTGACTTTGACTCCACAAACTATCCCAAAGGCTGGCTGATTGGAAAGAAAAGAAAGCTAGTCAATGTGGATGTTGTTGAGAGCATGCGGAGGATTGCTGTGCAGGAAATGAACAGAAAGGTTCTATTTCAAACCCCTCTCCTCAACAACACATGCACACGCACCAACAAACATACACAGTGATGGGGTTGCAATACAAACGTGAACCATATTTTGGTTATACATGCAGGACAGGGAAATTGATGGCCTAAATCAGCAATTGGAAGAGGATGCCCAATGCCTAGAACATCTGCAACTTCAACTTCTGCAAGAACGAAGCAAGCGTGCAGAGGTCGAGAGAGACAATGCAGTGCTACAAGATCAGATATCTATGTTGATGAACATGTTACATGATAACGAGTCCATGGGAGAAGAGGGCCCAGATGAAGGCTCAGATGAACCATAGTGGTGGTTTGTGAGGTCGTTTGTTTGTTTGTTTATTCTTTTGGTAGAAAGTTTCTAAAAAGTTGAAATCAACCATTCAAAACATAGGTTTTATATATATATAATTGCACAGGTTGGTACAGCTAGTGCATTGGAGATGAATACTCTTTGTTTGTAATTGTTCGATATGCATATATTATGTAGTACATATTATAGCGATTCATTTATTAGAGCATCACGATTAGTTCAACAAAGTTCTAGTTAAATTTTTGCTAGAAAGTCCTTTTTCTATTATAGCTACCTACCTTATCTTTGTGATATACTCCCAAACAAAAAATATATATATTTTTTATTTAATTTAAATATTCTTCTTTATTTTTTTACCAATGGTCATATACTTTCTCAAATTTTCCACAAATATGAATACCTTATTTTCGTCACCTTGTTCACACTCTTGAGCTATTTCTTCATCAACTCAATCAAAACCTATACCCCCAGTGGCAACATCATCCCCAAACTTCCAAAAGCAAAACTTGATACAAATCATCAAATGTATCTGTTAGTTAAATTAATAAGTGAAAAGCCCCAAACAAAGATCCAAACTGAAGAATCGTAACTGTAGAGATTATCCCAAAAACACAGCCCAACAGAGTGAAATTTACATCACCTGCACAACCTAACAGAGTTAAATTGACACAACCTGCACAAACTGCAACACGAACAAATTTGGTAGTGGTTACAACGATATCAATGAGAAAAAGTGCTAAAAGATTAGCAGTGTCGATCTTCAACGACGAGCTGTGCAGGTAATATCCCCATTGGAATACAAGAACATTCGCATTGGCACTCAACACCCTAGCCAACATCCCTGGCTTTGTCGCCATTGGAATACCCCTTTGATCTGTTATTGGCATCAGTGGCTTCTACGGCAGCAAGCTAGGCTTCAAGGAAGTAGCAGTGGCTGTCCCAGAAGTGAGAGAGAGAAAGAGAGAGAGAACAATGGGAAGCAAATAAAAATTGGGTCAGTAATTATTTAGCAAAGATACAATGTTCGGCACTATAGCTTTCAAAAGATTTGTTAAGTTGCCAGCAAGTTCGTCGGAGGCCAAAAAAATGGGTTTGGCTAACCAAATATTACATGGCTATATCAGATGCACTATAAAAATACAGATACAACAGAATTCACCAACATATATACACGAGGTAATACAGAAAATGTACAGACATCACCCTCACCATATGAGCACGTCAGGATTCTGTCTAAAGTTAAGTTTTTACCTAAGCTTTACAAGTTTCAGCAAACACAACCTAGATTACAGAGGAAATAACGTTTCACGCTTCTTAAAACAAGATTAGTTGAGGACCACTATCTAGAATGATTATGGGAATCTTCTGGCAAGCTAAACCAAAACCGAGGGAGAGAGGCTATCCTTGGAAGATTTAGAAGTAGATTCCCAAATGAGTTCTTCCTTGACATTGCTGGTGCTTGCTTACAGCCAGAACCATCATTGGACTCACCATCACCCTCTGCAGGATTTACTTTCATGTGTTGATGCAGAAAAAGCTTCATATATGTTCTGATCACTGTTTATATCAATATTGTCATCACGTTTGGCCTGCAAGTTTTCTGAAGTTGAAGGATCCTTTGGCAGAAGGCAGCAAAGAGAATTGACCCTACACACAAGTGACTGCTCGTCAGAAGCTGATGTTGATTGAGTGTCGCTTAACAAGATCTGGGTAACCTCCTCCAGAATGTCCCTTCCACGTTTGTTGCCAGAAAAGATGGGTCTCTCGTTTGCCATTTGTTCTGAAATGGAATGTCTGACATGACTCACTAGATCACTCATAGACATCGATGGATGAAGCACAGGCACTTTAATTTGTTATAGATTGCTGAGAAACTTTGAATCTTTGTCTGCAATACTCCTCATTTCTTCAATTTTATTAGCATCCATCACTATATGTTAAAATAAGACACTTGTTAGAAGATCTAGAACAATAACAAGGTAGTGTCTATAACAAGGTACTCTCAATATGGTTCAATTTTATCAAGTAACCCTCAGGAACTTGATCAATAATAACATAACATGGCAAACAAAAGTGTTATACAGTATTATGGGATGAAGTATAAGCACACAATAACACTACATGGCAAAATAACAAATGCATGCCTTAATGATGTGACAAGACAAGATGCCATGGCATGTGACAAGATGAGTTGGCACATGTGGGGGCTAAATTCAAGGGATGCATGGAATCAATTGGCCAAGTATAGCATGAATAAATAAGGAACAAGGCAATTTGCCAACATGATATACATATATATATATATATATATAATTTTTTTTTTTATGACGGAATCTCTTCAAGGTAGGACCTTTTGGATTCACCCCGTCAATTAAACCCAGATGCATGACCTGCCCGCAAAAACCATGAGCTGGGTAATCTTAGAACTGGATTCTAGGATCTTAAGGGAGCATAACCCGAGGCCTACCAATCAAGTTAACCTGTGCGGGCCCAACATGTAACGAATTAATTTAGCATGTGCTTAAATTTTGGTAGTTAGATAGGCATGTGTTCAAATTAAAGAATGTGTTTGATATGTGTAAACTTGTAATTAGTTTCACATTGTATTGTATTTTAGCATGTGATAAATATGGAAGTTAAAATCTAAGAAATCAATTATGGATGATGATCATCATAAGGTCATCATAACTAATTCCCTAAGCTATAAATTGCTAACTAAGCATAAGCCTTCTAAAAATGAGATTTTAATAAATGAGTTTGAGATTTCCTTTGAGAATAGATAGAAGTTGAGCCTCTCCCCTCTCTAGAAAATTCATTCTTTCTTGAACGCATCATCATTCTATTTCTCTTGCAGACTTCCACCAATAATCACAAACATTCACAGACCATCTGCTACCAATCATCTAAGCCTATGTCCCACCACTAGAGTGAGAGGGAACATCACAATAACTTCAATCAATCTTACTATCATACCGTCATGGAATGTTTTCTAGTCATACAAACCAAACATCACCAAAGAAACTCTTACCTCATCTAGCTACAAACTTGCACTAATTTTGCTTGCTTTATTTTTTATTTTTGATAAGTATCTTGCATCCTTTATTTTCTTGTCCAGCATATGATTTTCTGCATTTCCTATACAACAGAAAGCATCATGTAGACCTTGCTTTTCATATCTTGAAAGAAACACGATATTACATTCCTGAATTTTCTTTGAACCCAAAACTTAACAACAGTACTATAACTTAATTAAGAATATTCTTTGAAACTAAAACATAAAAATAGTACTATAAAGAGTTAGAACTTTTTTCACCGCAAGCTACTAGCAAGCCTTGCTAACTTCCACCTAGAACAGCACTAAGGCACACTTAGCTACCAGCATAATCATGTCATGTCTTTTAGAATTAATGAATGGTGAGAAAATATTTTTGGCACATTAAATGAGATGATAGAAAAATGGCATATCCTTAATTGGTCTCTAAGATTGCACCAATGAACTCTAGCTCTAATGGCACTCCCTCACACAAGAATGGGTAGAGGGTGAATTTATTTATTTAATATTTTTTGAGAAGTTATGAGTTCAAAACATTTGAGGTACGTGTGTAACTTACCAATAAAAAAAGTCAATACTGCAAAGAAAAAGAGGAAAAAAAAACTTGTAGCTTTCAATAGATTCGCCTAAGTGCCTGGCAGTAATAATACTATCAGATAGCTTGTTTTCATATCCTCTTTCTAATAAGGTTTCCTTCAGATTTGTCATCTCTTGGAACACACCAATGGCTAGATGCAGTTCTATCATGTCTGTCATTGCTATCAACCCATACATCCAATGTCTAAGAAATCTGTCGAGTTTTGCTGAAATTATACAATGTAAATTTGTTAAACCATTATTAATTTACTCGACAAGCCTTTCCCTTCTCATCGAAAAAAATTCGGAAGGCCAAGGTCCATGAAAAGTGGCATTCTTAGCGCGGATTGAGCCCTTAGGAAAATACTGACAGTTAATAACCTTCAAAAGACATATTTTGATAGTTGATTAGTGTTGTGTGTGTAGAGGTAGCGGTGTGACTGTTGATCACCTGCTTCTTCATTGTCCTATGACAACATATTTATTGTCCTTTGTTTTCACTCTCCAAGATTAGTTTGGGTGATGCCGAAATCTGTGTATGATATATTGGAGAGTTGGCAAAGATTGTACAAAGAAATAAGGGGTCATTAATGGTGTTGAGTGACCTGCTCATGTTATCAAAGAGCAAATCATTGTTTGATTGGATGCTTGCTCTAGGCAACATCCCTTCGATGCCTTTTGTTGATTTTATTGACTCTCTTTTGTTGTGAGTTGTATTCATTGAAAATAATTTGTCCACATATTATTATGTGTCATTTTCTTTTCCTTTTTATAATTAAAAAAAAAAAAAGAAAAAAAAAAAAGAAGAAGAAACAAATAGTCCACACAAATTCAGCCTTTAACCTAATCACAGAATAAGAGAATTATCCTTGTCACTGAAGATGAGAAGCTGTACAGCTATTAGCACAGGAACAATTATATTTTGACAATTTTATAAGGTTGCATTTGAATTTGAGGATTTATAGTCAATGAATTTCAAGGATAATTATTGGTATAAATTGCTTGATAAGAATTTAAACAGCACAAGATGAATTAAACTTTTTTTGAGGATTTTTCTCCCACAAAAACACTAGTAATCCCATCAACAACAACCAAAAAAAGAAAAAAAAAAAAACACTTGTAATGTTATGAATTTGAAATAACATCTTATATACTTGTTTCAAATCCACATATTGATAAAACTGAAATTCATTAACAGAAAATGTCTCTCTCTCTCTCTCTCAATACCTTATTCAAGTCATTTGGACTAGAAACTAAATCCAAATCTTATATTTCCATTGAAATGAAACATAAAAATATTAAATGAAGGATATGCATTTATCATCATATCATATCCTAGTTTAAAGAGAGACGAGTATGTGTTATTTAGCTATAACCATATCAACTATTACTTTCATTTCCAGGAACACAATTTTACCTGAACTAGGTGAAGGAGTTTCTTCAATATAATTTTCTGGGGCTCTAGCAATGAAGTCTTGCTCATTTGTTGAGGATGATGATTGAGCGCCAGATGGTGATGCCACAGCCCCCAATGAAGTCTCTTCACTTTTCATATCAGAGCCATATTCATTTGGCTCCTCAAACCCAGCAACATTGGATTCAAAATATGGACATTCTAACACAATTTCTGGTTGTTGACTTAAAAAGCTGAGACGAGGGTCACATTGAATAAGCTTTTCGAAGTGCTTGTCTAACATCCCTTGTGGGCAATGTAGAAAATGTCGCCTGTGACAATATCAAAAACTGCAGCAGCATCACATATTTAGAATCTTAATGATACAACACAGAAGTGATTCATGCTCTTGATTAGTTGCAGTCTAAAATGCAAGTTACAACTCTGTGTTTGGATTAATTTTGATATTGGCCCCTGATATTTAATAAGTTTAATCCTAGTCTCTTACATTTGACACCATTTTTATTTTTATTTTAAATCTCGTCCTGTCTATTCCCAGTAATGACATGAAACTAAAATGCTAATTAATCCTACAATCTCTACAGCTGGTCTAATTAAAAACACACCATATCATTTAGGAAGTAATTGTAATTCCCAGTGAATCATACATCAAAGAAGATGATGATGAAGGAAGAAAGATATATGATCTGCTCCAAATGTAATGTAAAATATAAACACGCAACCATAGGTTTGGGTCAAATAATAATAAAATGTTTTAAGTTTAATAAAAATGAAGTACCTATAAACGCTTGCTTGACCACCTGTAAAATCCGAGGATGCCTGCCATAAGGTGTGCTTCCTAGGTTGTGGATTTGTCTCCCTAAAGAAAAGGGGCCTTCTAGACAGCTGAGTCAAACAAACAAACAAGAGCATGAATGTAGCTACAATCATAATCTAAAGTTTAAAAATAAAAATAAAAAATGGAATTTTTTGAATTTACCACAACATCCAAAGTTCCCGGTCCATCATCTGGATAGATTGCTTTGATAGCCACAATATCCGACCACTGTATTTCAATCTTATTCTTAAGACTGCCATCAAGGACTTCCCACACCAGCTTATGCTTTACAAAGTAACATTTTGCCACCAACTCTCCTTCGTACTTCGACTTATACTACAAAATAGAATAGAAAGACAACAACAAGCATAATCCAGGCAATATGAATATAAATTTATATACCTCCCAAGTCCCGATTCTAAGAAGTGAAGCCAAAAAGTTCGAAGCCTTGAGCTTATCATTATTGTGGGTGTTTTGATGAGAAAGCAGCCTGATTTGGATTAAATCCAAAAGGGAGGGGCTCTTTCGGAGATGCAAACCAAGTGGGCTTAGCTCATGATCAAAGGAATTGTACATTTCCTTTTGTTGCAGAGATGGATGCTTGTGCTTGGATAGCTTGTTAAGTTCTAAGAGCATCCACAATAGTACAGTTAGTACTTTTCAACTTCTTCTAATACCGCCTTCTTCGTTAACTCAAACCATCGAATTCTTTCTTTCTTTCTTTCTTCCTTTCTTATCTTAAAAAAAAAAAAATAAATAATAATAATAATAATAAATAAAAATTTACTCGATTCTACTTATAATTAATGGCGTAATTGCACTTTTAGTCTTTAAATTTTAACTTTTTTTCATTTTGATCCTTACATTTTTATTTTACCACTTTTAGTATCTAAATCAATTAACGCGTGACATTTAATTCCTTATCGTCACCCAACTAACAGAAAAAGTTGACATGGTTGACGGCACATTAAAATAATAATAATAATAATAATAAATCTATTTTGACATTAAAAAATGTCACATTAGCATCTAAATTAAAAAAATTAATTTATTAATTTTAACTAAATAAAAAATTACAAACAGAATTGAAAACAAAAAATCATATGAATGGAGATTTCAGCTGCACTTTTATTTAATTTTTTAGCACTTGTTTTATCACAAGTTGGTTAGAAACAATATGACAGTCTATGACTAAATGGAGGATTATAATGTTGATGGCATTGGTTGTTAATTGGTTGTGCTGTCTACCATTCCATGGAATAACAATTTTGCTAGAGTAGTTAGTTAGGTGCAATATCATAGTTATTTTGATGTGAAAATTAATATTTATTTCAATTAAGACATCCTTCCTCTTCTTGTTGGCATGATTAGTGATTTTGATGATGTTGGTGCCCCTTCACTATGGTAGTTTAAAACATCAACTAGTTTCTTTCTCTTTGTTCTGCATTTAAATGGGGGTAAGAGGGTTTGGTCTTGCTGCTGCCTGCAAAAAAAAGAGGGACAGTATTAGAAAAACAAGAAAAAGAGTAGTCATAGGAGTATCTTATGCATATTTTGTATTTTAAATTGGTTTAATGAGTGATGATGATGTTGGCAGCTTAATGAGAATCTTATGCATATTTTAAATTGTTGAATGTAGATAGAGTCAAACAAGAATAAAGAGCGTCGTGCTAAACTGGAAGACTTACATAATGCTGGTTCCTGTAGCTATGCTATGCACGCTGCAAAGATGGTAATAACTACTATCATTAATATTTAAAAGATTTTGATTTCTCTCTAGTTTACGTGGAACCAATTTCATCACTAAATAAATATAATGTTCATAATGTAGGCAAAATAGGATGGACGTCCTGTAAAGCGTGCAGTGTTATATCCAATAGTTCATACTCGTAAAGATGGTAATCCAGTTAATCCTACTGTTGGACGAAAAATGGTGAGTAAATATGTAAATAAAGGATTGATGAAGCTGTTCCCCCCACCCCCCCCCCCCCCCCCCCCCCCACCCTTCCCTTTTTCTAGATAAGTTTTTGAAGGTTTGATGAATTGGGCGTCTAAGTATGGTATGGTGTACATTTCTGGAGTTAATGTGACTTTCTTTAATATGGATGCTTAATGGTGCCATTGCTAATATATCTATATGATACCTATTTTTAATTTTATTGTTATTTGTTATGTAATGAGTTCCATGAACTGTGTCACTTTATGATGAATTAGAATATAATAGTCTATATAAGCCAAGTGTGTCTCACAAGAAAGTGAGATTATTTTGATGAATAAAGTGTCATTTTATTGTTATTTTTTTCCCCTCGCTTGGTGCTATCCAAGCAAGCCTAGGTGCTGCCTCTTCTCCATGTTAGACACCTATGAGCAGCAGCTTGACTTAATGCATACGATCCAGGTAGTGAATCATGTATGCAACACCAGTAAGTGTGATTAAGTAAAGTTTTGTATCCGTAAGCAAGCACTAGTAACAACAACAATGAAGCATCAACACTTAGTACTTGACACCAGCAGCTTATTATAAGAGGTAGTTTATTAGTAAAGTTGTGTATCATCTTTGTAATTGAATGTTAGAGTCACGTGCTTATTAATGGATTGTGTCATGTGCTTAATTATTGATTAGTAAAAGCCATATGCATAAGAGTTAGTTAGTTAGACTATTAGATCAATGTAGCCAGCTAGCAGTTAGTGTTAGTGAATTAGTTGTGTTCGTGAATTGTATAAAGGTGTGGAGATGGATTGTAAGAGTCATGCAATGAGAATTCAATCTATTCTTAATCCTATTCTTCTCTAATCCCTTTACCTACTCTCTTTTCAATCTGAATTCTTCTAAGAAGCATGGCAGCCTTCTTAGTCAGTCACTCACCATTTTTCTTAGCTTAAACAATTCTTATCAATCCTTTATTTACATATTTTTGTTGTTGTATAGTTCTGGTTTGTGTTTATCTTCTATTATTATTTATGGAAGGATGCTAAGTGAAACTTCGTGGGTGCGTAGGTGACTGTCACAATCCTGAAAAAGCTCTGCTAGCTCTTATCATTCTAGATTGTGGAAACATTTTAAAATAAAATTTATTTATGAGTTGTTGTTGCTGTTGGTTGAAACTATTGCCTGACTAATTTATTTATGTTGCTGTTGCTTATTACCTAATGATGATAATTACTTGCTATTGCTGTTACTTGAAGCTGCTGCCATATATATATATATATATATATATATATATATATATATATTTGTTCAAGCTCAAACGGAGGAATTGTTGACTGACCCTACAAATCAATTGCAGTCATCTAACACAACCGGTAGTATTGCATGGTCAACGGATGATGTATTTGCAAAGGTGATAGATAAGGAGTGTAAAGGTCATATTCGTGGGGTAGGATTTGGTCCAAACCCAAGTGGCCGAAGTAGGAGTGCTTTCATAGACCTTCACATACAATCAAGTCAATCAAGGGACAATGAAGTTGCACAACTGAAGGAGGAATTGAGTACCATGAAGGAAAAACTGGCATGTTTTGATCAAATGCAAGAAAAACTTAGGAAATTTGAAGATATGGAGGAAAGCATGGCTTGCATCTTACAAGAAGTGCAACATTCTTCACATGGTAGTCAGGTATTACATTTTAATGTTCCATAAATGTATTTTATGTTTGCATTTTTTTATGCATATTATTGTGTTTTTCAACATGGTAATTATTATATGGACTTATTAACTAATCATAATTTGTATTTAGGGTGTTCCTTTGGACCAACAATCTCTAGCTCTCCAAAGATCATCAACTTCATCCCATCAAGTGCATCCTAGCTCTCAAGGAACAATGTAATCGGTTTAATCTTGGTGTTCAAGGGCTTTTTTTGTGTACAAAGAACTACATATAACAACCACATCTTTTGCATGTGTTGAAGGACATCGTCTAACACTTTAGAACTTTGATTATGTAATTAACTAATTAGTTTAGGTGGTTGTTTTATTCATAGGACCACATCTTTTTGTCAATCTAGTGATGATGGTATCATGTAGATTATTTATATTGTTAATATATTTCTCTTCTTCATCATATGTTAATATATATTGTGTTATTTTGGAAACATTTGTGGTATTGTGTAAACAGTAGGTTCTTTGTATTACAGCTGGCGATCAGTATTGGTTCTGAGTAAACAAGTTATTCTGGAAAAATTAAAAAAAAATACCTATAACAGCGTTCCAAAGCACCTCTAAAAGTGTGCTGGGAACATTTTAAAAGAATCCTTATAGTAGTGCTTCTTGCCCGCTGCTAAATGAGGACACCTATAGCAGCGATTTGGACCACCGCTAAATGTTTATTCACCTAATTCCTAGCCTTATATGGCGGCGGTAAAATGCCTGCCGCAATAAACCAAATCCGGTGCTAAAAGCTACCTATATAGCGGTGCTTTTAATTATCACCGCAATAGATCTACTGCGGCACTTAAAAGGTAGCCCATATAACCGTTGCAATAGTAGCCACCGCTAAAGGTCAAAGGTGCCTTTAGCGGCTCTTTTTCTCATTTTAGTGGCACTTTTAGGACACCGCAATAGCCCCTTTTTCTTGTAGTGGTAGGTTTTTGCAATGGAGTTGGAACTTGTTAGATTTGAAATCATGTAGGTAAAAGCTAAGGGATTTATAGATAGGATGAGGGGGTAGTGGGTATCTTACCATTTTCCAAGCTCGCTTAGCCGTGTTTTGCCCTATAAGTTGAAGGTGCTAAAGTTGGATCTGAAAAAGTAAAATGAAATGGAGTTTGGAAATGTAACAAGAGGAAAAACACATTGCTAGCTTGCATTTAATAATTGGATATAATCAAGGAGGATAGATTGATTATGTAAAGATGCAATGGAAATGGGTCAACAAAAAAGTTGAGAAAACTTGTTGTTCGAGGAAATAAGCTAGAGGCAAAACTCTCGAACGATTTGGCTAAAGGAAGGGGATAAAAATACAAAGTTTTTCCAATCGCCTCATGAACTTGCATTGTAGAACTAACACTATAGGGTTGTTAGCTATGGATGGAAAGGTATTTACAAACCAAGCTGAAGGATACTCTAATTCTAATTGAAAACCTAATTCTAAATGACACAAGAAATCCCAAATTATTAAATTACCAAAATATCCCAATATCTATGAAATTAAATAAAAATAGTATTTTTTTTATAAAAGGAAAATTTAAATGGGCTTTTAAGGAATGGAACACGTGTATTTTTTTCAATGAAATTTACAATACCAAATTGAAGAAATATGAGAATCATTTTAAGTGCCGATGCACTTGATAGAAATAGCAAGTTTTCCACAAAAAAACCAAATAATTTCCATGATTAAGATATAATTCCAAGAAACATACTTCAAAGAAATCAATGTCCATTTTTCTTCAAAGATTTGGGATCATTCAGACATAAGGAAAGTTATGGCAATTTCTTAGAAAAATTTGTCACGCTTTTCCAAAGAAAATTACAACCGACTTAATGAAATGAACCCCAAATTGTTTTTTTTTTTTTTTTTCACAAAATCTCACCCAATTCAAGTATGATGAAGGGAATTTCATGACTCAATGAAGTGATCGGATTTTAGTTAATGCTTAAGCAAATTTGGTCAAACTGATCAAAATCAACTAAAAAAATGGAGTTTAATTATTAAATTCATAAAAGTTCCTTAATTCAAGACCCAAATTTCTATCAAAATTTAGAGCCGGAAAAAAATATGGTATTGACAGTTTTACATAAACAAGTTTTGGGTCAATGAGTGGCAGCTGCCATTACATATGGTCTGTGATGCAGATGAGGGGAAATTGAGAGAATTAGAGTGAGCCTGAGCGAGCACTATCTCATCTTCAATGACTGGTACAAAGTTAACTTTAACAAGGCAATGTTTGAAGAATCGGGAAGTTGGACTTTAAGTTGTTATCCATAACTCAGAAGGATTTGCTATGGTTGCTTTATTTTCACAGAAAAATTCACTTCCAATTGCAATGGAGATGGTGGAGGTTTTAGCAGCTTGCCGAGCTGTTAAGTTCGCTACAGAATTGGCATTCATGTTGGTCATGTCACCCAGGAAGCAAAGTATTTAGCTACTGTTTTTTTTTTATTCATACTTGTTTTCTCATATTGGTTGACAGGGTGATGGGGTAGCTCATTCATTAGTTAGAAGAGCCCATTTATTTATTTATTTTTGTTAGTTAGGATAGAAACTGTTCCTCCAAACATTTATGATGTATGCATTGGTGCTTTAGTCCAATTTAAATAAAATTTCTAAGGTGGATTAAAAAGAAAAAAAAAAGACAGAGAGAGGAGAGGATCTAAATCCAGGGAATGGAGTTCAAGTCAAGGTCCAGTTGTTAGAATTATGTTCCCTTAAAAACAATACTATGCTTTTTTCATTTGATAATAAAATTTTATTTTCACATACATAATTTTTGTTAGGACATATGTGACTCACTTGTTAGGAACATATGTCATTATTTTATGTAATTGGCTAATCTTTTGACAAAATGCACTTTACTTATATTTGGGTAGATCTCGGATGTGTTTAATACTTCAAGAAACATTGTTTCGAGATCAAGTGTTGAAGCCATGCAAGTCTGTCCAAAATTCAAGTCTGAAAAGTTCCTGTCAATAAAGCTTGATAGCTCACCATCTATCGAGCCTGAACAACTGTCCTAGCCCCATGGCTCGACAACAACTTGACAGATAGGCATCTATCAAGGTTTATGAAAAATAGAATTTCAGTTTTGTTTTGACTCCAATCTGTGATTGTATGTTTAGGCTTTCTTTTCACACAACCCTAAACATATATAAGGATTGTTTTAAGGGCCGTCAAAGGTAGTTCATGTGTGTGGCAAAGTTTGTTTATGCAAATTGTGACTGGAGATAGTATTTGCCCTAGTTCATCTTTCTTGTGAAGAAGTTGTGATGAACTAAAGAATTTTGTAGCCAACATCCTTCTCTAGTTGGTGATTGAAGTCGCGTACTGGGATCCGCGTTGTCAGTTCGTTTAGACCCCTTAACCCAACAGATTAACCTAGAGAATTAGCCAAGTTATTAACTTAGGTAATTTAATTAAACTAGGTTAACACAAATAAATATAAAAACAATAAAGCAGCGGAAAATAAACAACACAAAGATATGATGACCCAGGAAACCACACCGGTAAAAACCTGGGGAGGATTTGACCTAGCTATCCTCAAGGTAAACTGAATCCACTATGAAAGAATTGAAGTTTACACAATAGACTTAGACCACTAACGTCATATTGCTACCTGCCTGTAGGAAACTTACTACCATGACCCCATGATAGCTCCGAGATCCACGGACTCCTTCTTTCCGGAATTCTTCAGCAAATCCACAAGCGCACCTGCTTGTATATCTTTGTGCTCTTTGATTCTGCAACTGTAATGATCTACACAACTCTCGACATAAATCTCAAGTTTGTAAACCCTAAGTGTATGTGAAGGTAAACACCTCTAGATCTCACAATGAGATTCACAAAACACAGCAAAACAGAACTCTACAGAACTCTAAAAACGTGGCTAGGGTTTTCCCTTTTATACTTAGGGCAAACATAAAACCCTATACATTAAAACGGGCTTGGGCTGAGTTGGAAAATTCTGCAGAAAAACGTTCTGTGCGATTTTCGATCGATCGAGTCTAATTTTCGATCGATCGAGTCTCACAGAAAGTTACAAGTAATTCTGCATAAAAACTCGATTCCAACTTTATAATAAACCCCATACTTTGAGCAAGTCTAACACACGACTCAACATTGTTTTGATCATGGTTTGCCAACATACAAAATGAAGTTCTAAATACATTAGATCCTAGTCTTTAGAACCTAACAAACTCCCCCTTTGGCAATCCGTGACAAAACACAGACTAAACAAAAATGCTCAAAGTTACAAATTGAAAAAGCCCATTACAAAAAAAATAGCCACTCAACAATTCAACCTTAACTACTATCTAACAGTTGCAAAGTAGACAGCAGCTCAACTGAAAGCAACCTGTATATTCCTGTAACACTTAACAAACACATAAACGCATGTGTGGAAAAAAAACAGGAAATACATAAATAAAAAATTCTTAATTTCACATGACACAAAATAAAGACATATATCATGAATAACATCATCAATATAGATCAATAAGCACAATAACATAGTGAAATAAGAAAACATATACATAACAATGTATCTCAACAAAAATATCTCCTAATCAAGAGCTAAAAATGTAAATACACAGTGAAGCACCTAGATACAATCTAATAACTCCACAAGCTCTGCAGTATCACTACTAAGAAAACAAACACTCCCCCTAAACTGTAAATCTCCACAAAAAAATCTCCTAGATACAATGAACTAACAATGAACTATGTACTCCCCCTTTTTGTGACGAATTGCCAAAGGGCACTCACTCATCATCAAAAGGTGGAGGAGGAGATCGACGAGAGCTCGCCAAATCTGCTCGCAACGCACGTAGCTCATCAAGGATGTCCACCAAAAGCTGACCATGAGCCGCCTGAACGGTCACGACAGTGTCAAGCGTCCGACGAAGGTCAGAAACCTCATCAAACGGTGGAGGAACATCAGCAGCAGCAGCAGCACCAGCAGGAACCGAAGAAGTCCCAGCTGCAAAAGGATCTGCAGAAGAAGAAGAAGGGGGTGGAGTGACACCGGTAGGCTCTACCCTAGCACGCTTAGAGCTAGCTCGAAGTTGAGCAGCCCTTTGCCTCAAAAAGGTAGCACCTATAGGAGCAATAACATGAACAGGCTCGGAAGCAGGATACTCACCAAAACCAAGAAAGAGAAGAATCCTATGAATAAAAACAGGAAAAAACAAAGCATGAGCCTAAGAACTAGACCTGTGAACCTCGTTCAAAGAACGAAGAAACATATGCGGAAAACTGATAGGAGCATCAGTGACCAAAGCATACAGAAACACACATCGCTCAAGAGGGACGGTGTGAACATGAGTAATCGGCCACAAAGAATGACAAGCTATCCGAAAGAAAAGATAGTGCAACTCAGACAGCTCAGCAGACGAGATCCGAGGATCAGAACCCCACTGGATAGAAGTACCAGTGATGTATGACAAGACGTCATCAAGTGGAGAAGACTCCTCGTAAGGAAAGACGGGATGGTCCACAATGGGCACCCCAAGAGCATCCGACACCACCGAAGGGGTAATGCGGTACTCGACACCACGTAACCACACCTTGACTAAGGTGTCGTTATCGTAGACATGAATAGAGAGGTTCGAATAGAACTCTCTAATCAAAGAAGCAGGAGGAGGATGCTCAAAGTCTAGAAGAGGTAACCAACCCCGACGCTCAAAGTTCCTACGAACCTCAGGATCTAACTCATCTAAGATAACCCTACGCTCAGCCCAAATCTGACGCCTAAGATTAAGGGTCTCATAGGTAATCTGGTTAGACTCACTAGGAAATCTCTCAGTGTCAAAAGATGGAGAAGGATCAACAGTCCTATGGGCTCGAGTTTTCCTAGGCATAGTGCTAAGGAAAAGAGACAGACACAGAAAGAAAAGAGCATAAACCAAAACCAAGAGCAGACTGCAAGTTAGCACAGTAAAAAAAATATAGAAAATATCAAATCTATATGATGCATGAGCATGAACAGAAAATGATGCATGTACTAATGCAGTGACATGTTCAATTTTGATTCAAATTAACAAAATTGGCTTGAGCAAGCAAAGTGTATCAAAAATACCCAATTTGAAAAACCCTAGTTTTCAAAACACAACAAATTGATAAATTGATCAACACAATAGTCAATTAACTCAATATAATGATCAAATTAAACAATCTAACAAGCCAATTTTATCAATTTCAACCCAATTGAACAAAATCCCCAATTTATTCAAATATAAGCCCTAGAATTTCAAATTTTCTTCAAAGCACCAAATAAACCAAATTAAACCACATGAGGTGCTTAGGAAAGGTGTCCCCACAAAAACCCATAAAGAAGTTGAGAAAGAATCACTCCAAAACAATCCCAAAAATAGAAAATCCCTAAATGCCGAAATTACCCAAATATTCATGAAAAAATGCATGAAAATAGAAAATAAATGCAAAAGAAAGGGGTATAAGTGTCTTACCAGCTGTGGGAGAGAGATTGTAGCAAAAGAATCGGAGGAAAACGACAAAACTCCCAAGAAAGGTGCTGACCAGTTGGTAGGGAGAAAAGAAAGTTTTTGAAAAGGTTTGAAAAGTGAAGAGCCACGTGAGAAACTTTCTTTTTAAAAAACAGCCGGCACGATTTTCGATCGATCGAAAATTACATTCGATCGGTCGAAAACTTATTCGATTGATCCAAAATCAGTTTGGATCGATCGAACCAACCAGAGATTTTTCTGAACAAATTTAAACATTTTCGATCGGTCGAAAATCAATTTCGATCGATCGAAATTCTGGAAAAAACAGTGTTTTGAAAAACCAAACATTTTAAACCAAAAACTCCTCAAAGCAGCAGATTTTTAAAATCAAATGCATGAGTATGAGATGATATGATTTTAAAAAAACACAAGTATTCAACCCAGATTCCTCAACCAAAATTTTCTCTCAATATACCCAAAAAAAATAAACAAGCAAACATGTTCGGCATCAATTTTCAAAGAATTCTTAAACTTGGTTGGTCAAACCAAAAACACACACAATAACATGTACACAATTTTAGCAAAGATTAACTTGTGTAGTGTGTGCAACTAGCATAAGCTTGAGAAACATGTGAGGTGATATACACATAGAGATCAATCACAATTTCTACAAAATCCACCACATGAATTTGAAAGAGACTATCCCTTAAAGAGTTACATCATATAACTCCCACATCTCCTAGAGTAAAAGCTTGCAATCATGTAAGTTTCTTGATTTGCCTCATTATTCAAATTAATTGATTAGAAACTTAATAATAGCCAGGATAATGTACACACCAATTTTATGAATTTGTGAAGTTATTATAGCCCAATAATGTACACACCAATTTTAATAGAGGCTACACCTTATGTTCTTTTTGTGCATGTGCTACACTTTCTCGAGCACAAAATCTTATGATATGCACTAAGGTGTTCATGATTGGCTAATACACAGTGGTGAGATAGTTATTTATGCCTTTCTCATTAAGTTCAAGTCCAACAATCAAAGACATACAACTTCAAAATCAAGATCATGTGATCAACAAATATAGCATCTTCCCACACAACATGCACAACAAGACTTTAGCGAGTAAAGTGCAATAAATAAGTGCATCAAAGCTAAACAAGGTACATAAACATGTTATGCAATAATTGATAGACCAACCTTGTCTTCAAATTCAAGGAAAAATAGCAAAACACAATTTGCAACAAAAATATTTTTTTTATATATAACAAAAAAAAAAACAACCTAGAATGAAATGCATGAATGCAATGCAATGCATATCCTAGAAACAAAGGTCACAAAAGATATAGCAATAAAGCACAAGGACCATGTCAGACAGACTCAATTAGGTTGAGCCTTTTTGCATCCAAGACTTCCTAGATGCAACTCTTGCATTGGAGTTATGATTCATATTTGAATTCTGAGCAACTCCAGGATTGGAAAAAAGGTTTAACGCCTTTACCAATTCACCAATCAGTACCATAGGATCACGTGCTTGAGGCACAGGTACTGTAGTTTTATTTGCTCGCTTCGCAGCTTGCAACTTAAAACAATTTGGACGTATGTGTCCAGGTTTTCCACAAAAATGACAAACCCATGCAGGCTTATCATGCAATTTGCCCTTAGTAGAAGTAGAAGCTCTAGAATGAGAAGCATGAAGATCAACCCTAATCTTTCTAGGTGGAGTAACATTGACAGGTTTGACAGGTTCACTCACCAAGGGTTTGACAGTCTCACTCTTAGGAGGTTCAGAAGAAGGAACAAATTTGGTGGAAGAAGGTTCAGGCACAGAGATGCAGTCAACAAAACCTAAACCAGTTTTATCAGAAGGAGACTTTTGAACACTCAGCATGTGATCAAGTTTGGAGCTTGCAGACCTATTAGTTTGTTCTCTAGCAACAGATAAATCAAGTTCCAAATATTTAACTTTATCAAGCAAGAGCATGTTCTCAGTTTTAACATTATTCAAAAGCTCATTTGCATCAAACAATTTAACAAGTAAATTTTTCTTTTCAAGTTCAAGAGATGCAATTTTCTTCAAGCCTAACTCAACATTCATGGCATCCTTTGCAGCAACTTTGCAAAGTTTATTGTAGGCTTCCTGTAAATCTGCATCCTCAGAGAGTTCCCCATCAGAAGGGTTCTCTTCAACAGATATGCTTTCATTGACTACAGTGGTAGCAGTGAAAGCAATGAAGTTTCCATCCTCATCACTTGCGGATTCATTGTCGGAAACTTCGTCATCACTAAGGGTTACAGCCATAGCTTTACCCTTAGACCTCAAATAAGTAGGACATTCAGACTTTAAATGACCATACCCTTGACAACCATAACATTGTTGTCCCAAAGAATTATTAGAAGATTGACCTACTTTTTCTTTAGGTTTTTCAAAGTTATTAACCTTAGTGGGTTCATTCTTCCTAAAATTTTTAGGTTCAACAGTGTTCTTGCCTTTTGCCCTTCTGTTACTATTTCTCAGAAAGTTTCTAAAGTTCTTGGCAAGATAGGCAATCTCTGTAGCAGAGAGATCATCATCAAATCCACCATCCTCAACATCATCAACAGACTTAAGAGCCATTGATTTGGATTTGTTAGTTTTAGGGAGGTCTAACTCATAGGACTGAAGAGATCCTACAAATTCATCAACAGGGATGGAGTCCACATCCTTACTCTCAGTAATGGCAGTCACTTTGGGTCTAAAATCTTCAGTCAAAGATCTAAGAATCTTCCTAACAATTTTAGGTTGATCATAGATTTCACCCAAATTATAAGCAGAATTAACAATATCATTCAACTTAGCATAGAACTCATCAAAAGATTCATCATCATTCATTCTTATGCTTTCAAATCTAGAAGTTAATTGCTGCAACTTATTAATTTTAACTGCCTTAGTGCCTTCATGCACAGTCTGGAGGATTTTCCAAGCAGTATGAGCAACCTCAACATTAGAGATTCTCTTAAATTCCTCCATGGAAACAGCATTAAAAATAGCATTCATTGCTTTGCTATTAAAAGCGGCTGCCTCCTTCTGAGAAGTTTGCCACTCACTCACAGGAGTAGTGGGCTTCTCCCATCCGTATTCAACGGAATTCCACACCCTCTCATCAATGGATTTTAGGAATGCTTTCATCCTTACTTTCCAATAGGCATAGTTGTTTCCATCAAAGTGAGGAGGAACAACTAGAGAGTGTCCGTGTTCCATGACAACAGGGGTCAAGGATCAGCTCAAAGATCAAAGGATCAAACACAAAAGCTACCCGCTCTGATACCACTTGTCAGTTCGTTTAGACCCCTTAACCCAACAGATTAACCTAGAGAATTAGCCAAGTTATTAACTTAGGTAATTTAATTAAACTAGGTTAACACAAATAAATATAAAAACAATAAAGCAGCGGAAAATAAACAACACAAAGATATGATGACCCAGGAAACCACACCGGTAAAAACCTGGGGAGGATTTGACCTAGCTATCCTCAAGGTAAACTGAATCCACTATGAAAGAATTGAAGTTTACACAATAGACTTAGACCACTAACGTCATATTGCTACCTGCCTGTAGGAAACTTACTACCATGACCCCATGATAGCTCCGAGATCCACGGACTCCTTCTTTCCGGAATTCTTCAGCAAATCCACAAGCGCACCTGCTTGTATATCTTTGTGCTCTTTGATTCTGCAACTGTAATGATCTACACAACTCTCGACATAAATCTCAAGTTTGTAAACCCTAAGTGTATGTGAAGGTAAACACCTCTAGATCTCACAATGAGATTCACAAAACACAGCAAAACAGAACTCTACAGAACTCTAAAAACGTGGCTAGGGTTTTCCCTTTTATACTTAGGGCAAACATAAAACCCTATACATTAAAACGGGCTTGGGCTGAGTTGGAAAATTCTGCAGAAAAACGTTCTGTGCGATTTTCGATCGATCGAGTCTAATTTTCGATCGATCGAGTCTCACAGAAAGTTACAAGTAATTCTGCATAAAAACTCGATTCCAACTTTACAATAAACCCCATACTTTGAGCAAGTCTAACACACGACTCAACATTGTTTTGATCATGGTTTGCCAACATACAAAATGAAGTTCTAAATACATTAGATCCTAGTCTTTAGAACCTAACACGCGTAATTGATTAGTCACGTACTGGGACTTGTGCATTGAAAATGAGAAATTGTCACTACAAAACAAGTCCAATTAGGGTATTGGGGTAAGGGTTCAATTGTAGGTTGGTATAAGGTACTGGGATTCCTTTACTTGTAACCGCTTGTTGTGATAACAGTGGTTTCTCGAGAGTGGTGACCTTAAAATCACCTGGTAGAGTTTTTGCCGTGTAGGTTTTCCCCATTCGTAAACAAATCACCGTGTCAATTTATTTTTCACTGCATACTTAGTTTAATTGGTGATTTTTTTGTGCTACCACGCGCTTTGCATGTTAATTAACTTAATTAATTCACTTGGCTAAATTAACTGGTTAATTTATCACAAGAGGTCAATTCATTTTTGGCCTATCAAGTGGTATCAAAGCAGGCACACTCTGATTAGGGTTAATTATTGCTGTGTGATCCATTGACCCCTATTGTCATGGAAACTCTTGTTTTGATTTGCATGATCTTATGTTGAATGATGACGATGATGATATTCAAGATGCCTATTGCAAGCTTTATAATTTTTGTATGAAATCTCTTGAATATTCTTCAAAATTAAAAGCTAAATTTAAAAAGGCCAGGCTTGAAAAAGATGATTTGATTGCAAAATTGGATGAAGCCAATAATTTGAATGAGAATTTTAAAAATCAAATTTCATCTCAGGTGGACAAAATTAAAAGTTTGGAAGAGCAACTAGTTGAATTTAAAACTGAAGTTGAAACTTGTTGTTGAGCCTAACTCAAAAGAAAAAGATTGTTATGTTCCTCCATTTAAAAGGAATAATGAAGAGTTGAAGGCTAACATTGCTAGGATAGACAAAGGTAAACAATTTGATGTTAACTCTGAAGTTTCTAAACCTATATCTAAAACTCCTTTTAGGATGAAAGAAAAATCTGAGTTTGTCCCCACTTGTCATCATTGTCATATTGTTGGTCAAATTAGGCCAAATTGTCCTAAGTTAAGGTCTCTGTCAACTTCTAAGGTTAGACCTTTTTCTAGGAAGTTGAGTAGCTCTAAAACTACTCATGTTTGTCACCATTGTGGTGTTTCTGGACACACTCGGCCTAATTGCTTTAATATGTATGCTCAAAAGCAAGTGTCGAAACGGTCACATGTTTCCTCTCAAGGACCTACACCTTTGTTTGGAGAGTTATTAAAATCTTTGAGCTTTTTAACTCAATTTCAGGAGAATTTCAATTCTTCTATGTCCTTTAGTAGATATACTAGGACACATGCCTTTTCATCTTCACGGCCAAAGACTCATGCTGTGTGGGTGAGAAAAGAGCCTAAGACTTAATTGTCTTTTCTATTGTCCTTTTCTTTAATTTTTTCTATCTAAAGTTAGACTCTCTTTGCTTGATTTCTTATTTGCTTTTGGAATCATGCTTTCATGCATCTGCACCTTTCTATCATGCCTTCATGCATATGCATCTTTCTTTCATGCTTTCATGTTGTGTGTCTATTTTTGTTTGGTTGTTTAGTTTTTATTTTGTTTTGGTTTTCAAAAAAAAATACAAAAACAGTGTTTGTGTACATTGGTACTTGTGTACCTTGGATGGTCATTGAAACAAAGTTTTCTAACTTTGTATCCTTTGTAGCTTAGATGAGCATCTCTATGCACAACTAAGCAAGTGAGATTTGTGGCTCGTGTTTATGATGAGTAAGATTCAGTAGCCTCTTGTACTTAACACTTGTATCACTCTTTTTGACGAGTTGGGCTAGAAAATCATAAGAGAAAGGTATAAATAACTATCTCACCACTGTTACCTGCAAATCACAATATGATATCTATATGCTTTGGCATAACAAAAGTGCAATGTCAAATACTTAACATTATTGGGTATTTCTTTTCTCTCTTTTATATGCCCATGCATGATATGCTTAATAATATATATATATATATATATATGCAAAGAAAAATAAAAAGCAAAAAGAACAAAATGCTTTATATGATTGCAAGCGTGTATTCTAGGAGATGTGGGAGTTAGAGGATGTACCTCGAAGGTGATAGTTCCCATCAAACAGTTATGATTATGTGTGAGTTAAAGTGATTTTCTCATATCTCAAATCGTCATAACATGTATACACTTATGCAATCTTGCGATATTTTTCACACACAACACGCAATATTCTTTGCTACTCTTTATATATGTATAGGTACAATGTGATTTGGTCATCATAAGATTTACATGTGTTAATGTATGCTCACTAAACTATCTTAACTCATTTTTGAAATATAAAATTGGTTAGACTTTTTTAGTGTGTGTGTGTGTGTGTGTGTGTGTTTTGGGATCTATATGATTACATTTTTATTGTTGAGAGATGTTTTTGAGAGCTTAAAATGTTGTTTGAATCTTTGGTTGAGTTGCATGTTTGATTGCATTCATATCTGTGTTTTTCCCTTCTTGAAAAATGGTTTTTAAGCAATCTCGATAGCCCCTCGACATCTCTCGATACTTGGTGTGCTGTCGCAGGCAACCAAAAATAAAATCTATACTCCTAAAAATATATGTAGTAGTGCGAGTAAGGATCGTTTTCACAGAGAGTATCTAGCCTAATTTTATGCCACGTGAACAAGGATGGGGGGGGGGGTTTGAGTATAATGAAAACAATTTTAAGAAACACAACTAAGGTACAATTCAAATTAAAGTATTGAAATCAATCAAGAGAACAAACCTTGGTCTAAGTCAACATCCACCATCGTAATTTTATAACTGATCATTGATGTAAGTATATATCAATTCACACTTTGAATATTCATCGCTAAAACTATTTTCCTAGCTCTCCTTAGTCGCAATTAATTAGATAACAAGCGATCTAATTAACCCTAACTACTAAACAACCCAAGACAAGTGCTAAAGGTTTAATCTAGTAGCAGCCTTAAGAACTAGAGAGATCGATGAAGCTAAACAACACAAACACAAGCAGTTGCATTTAATTTAGTCAAGTGTTCTTCTTAAGATCTAATAATTTCTTATGCAACAAATCATTAAATTTTGGTTGCTTCACAAATTAGAGAGATCAAACAATTACGGATTTGATATCTAACCTAGCAGTAGATTGCAACGAATAATAAACTAGTAGGCCTCCTGATAATTGAACGAGACAATCATGAAAATAGGCACAGAAGAACATCCAATATTCAAAGCATAAATTGAACAATAAAAACAAATTAGATCTCACAATTTTGTTGATTCCGAGGCTTTAGTTTCCTTCGACCAAGTATAAAAGTTTTAGCCATGTAGGGCCATGACAGAAAACTCAAAGGAGAAAATTAGAGAAGACGGGAGAGAGAGGTGTGTGTGTCCAATTTTGATTTTTCCTCCCCCTTTACCTTAACTAGCGTTTAACCCACACAATGCGTGAGATCATTTTATAATTTAGGCTCACCTTTACATCACTCACACCGTAAAACTCCTTTGATAGGTTTAACCTTCGTGTTGCATACAAGACATGCAAAAATAATACCCCAAAATTATAGCCTTCAGTTGTTGTTTGTACAATATAAACCTTTAAAGGTCAACAATCAAGCTAAGTACTTGAAATTAGGACTCAAATTCATTACTTAAAATTAGAAGCTTTTTAATGTAGCACCTATAAAAATGCATACTTAAATCATTCCCAAATTTCATCAATCTTTTATTCCCAAATGAATTACAATTTACAATAAGATTACAAAACCATAGCCTAAATACAGAAAATTAAATCTCTCATAATCTGAAATAAAACAAAGAATTAAGTAAATAAGAAAAGGGTATAAAGAATAGAACTTGGTGCATAATTCTTAAGATTTTTTTATGCTTCCAAGTCTTCTGTTTTAGCAACTATTTTTCTATTATGTAAGAAAGTTATCCATCCAGTCCTTAAGGAGGTCCTTTTGGCATAATTTCCTTTGTGACTTTTGGAATGTCAAAATTGATGTCGAGCTTTGTTGCCCACGTGAATGACAGTTGATAGTTACCTACAAATTTTTTTAATCAGTCAGGTATTAACATTTGTCATGTTT
Source organism: Lithocarpus polystachyus (assembly GCA_033629205.1). Lineage (NCBI taxonomy): Eukaryota > Viridiplantae > Streptophyta > Magnoliopsida > Fagales > Fagaceae > Lithocarpus > Lithocarpus polystachyus. Next base: position 45,321,259 of record CM066166.1, read on the forward strand.
TCATTTTTTTAATATCTAATAATATTCAAAAGAAACACTCAACCGATCAAATAGTTAAACCTAGAGCTGAGAAAAACATAATTTTCATTTCACAAAAATGATATAACTCTCATACTCAAAACATATTGCAAAGATCAAAACCACATTTATATTTCATGCCCAACTGACAAAACACAAAGTAGCAAGGCACAGATTAATTAAGTTTAAATATAACTTAAGAAACCAAAATGCTCTAAAACAGAAAATGTAGTTAGTTCAAGTATAAGCGAAATCTGGTTTTCGCTTATACTTTACCCAAGAATTTCTATGGGTAATAGTGATCTGTAGTTGCTATTCTTCCTTCTTATTCTCTCTAAAAGTTGTATTAGACATTCTCTTTCTATTTTTTTGCTTCAAATTCAGGTCCCCAAAAAGAAAGTTATTAGATTATGCTGTTAAAGATGATAGCAAATCGTGTCAAAGAGAAATTATAATAAAATTGTACAATAGAAATACAATTTCACATTTCGAGATATACTTTTAAAACATTAGCTATGCTCATACATTAGCTAACAGACCTACACTAACAGCTCATACATTAGCTATGCTTTGAGATAACACTCAAAGCTATACCAATTGAAACTTGACCTCAATGGCTTGTATTTTACCTTCCTCATTCTTGAGTCGTCCTCAAATATCCTAGCATTACTTCTATGCAAAACATGATATACAACAAACCCCATACAGAAATATCATTATACTCAAAACCGTTATCGTCTACAACGGCTAAACTCTTAGCCCCAGATTTTGCAAAGCCAAATTTTTCGACACCAAAGATAACAAAAATGGCAGAGTCATTTACATTAGTTCAAGGTGAATTGGGAAACATAACTACATTATTGGCAGACCTACATTCAATTTGAGTAAAATTAGAATCACATATATTACAAAACTTAAATTCATGTTGATATAAGAGTCTTAGGATGCTCAGATTACAAAACCATAGCCTAAATACAGAAAATTAAATCTCTCATAATCTGAAATAAAACAGAAAATTAAGTAAATAAGAAAAGGGTATGAAAAATAGAACTTGGTGCATAATTCTTAAGCATTTTTTATGCTTCCAAGTCTTCTATTTCAGCAACTATTTTTCTATTATGTAAGAAAGTTATCCATCCAGTCCTTTAGGAGGTCCTTTTGGCATAATTTTCTTTGTGACTTTTGGAATGTCAAAATTGATGTAAAGCTTGAAGAAGCAGATTAAAGAACCAAACAGATATGAAGAATGCAATTGTAGGAAAATACTCTCTTCACATAAACTATTCATGTCACTTAAAGAATCTGTCTCATAAATATGATCATTAACAAACTCTTCATGGAAAACAAAAAATAACCTTGAGCAAATATTCAAAATTTCACTATTTCACTTCCCCCTTACAAATAACAGAACAGGCAAGAGAGAAAACAAAAAACCAAAAAAATTATAATGTAATTATTAAGTTTAAAAGATAACCAACCATTAAAATTTAAGTAGGTTTCGAAACTTTAGAAACTGTATTACAAAAAGTTACTATTGAGAAACCTACAATTGGTACTATTCGTACTTGTTCTGATTTTAACTAATCATAATCTTGTGTTAGTGATATTTTCATGCAACAATAATTGCACAGTTCCAACGCTTCTTTTTTTTTTTTTAACAAAAACACACACACACACACACACACACACACACCCCAAATTGAAAAGAGGAAACCAAAAAATTAAAACAGTAATAAAAAAAATAAAAAAATAGACATTCCCTCACTTCCCCACTCTGTCTATACTGATTCTCAAAAATATTTTGTCAAAAATATACTACAATTAGAATCTCTAAAGATCAACAACTACTTTACATAAAACACTTTATGCCAGAGACAACAAACTAAATATACAAAACTGGCTTGAAATTGCAATTAGCAATTATACAACCCTCACTATTCCAAAGTAAAATGTCTCAAAAATCAACCAACACAAACAAAAATAAGTGAAATTGATTAGAAAGCATAGTGAACAAAAATTTGAGGAGATTTTCAACCTTCTATAAGGCTACTGGAAATAGGGGTAAAAAAATTAAAATAGTACCTACTTTCTACTAAATAAAAAAAAATGAAAATAAATATCAAGAGACATATATCAAAAGAGAAATAATAATAAAATTAAATATCAAAAAAGAAAACAACAAAGGCAATTGTATTCTCCAAGCATTCAGATTTTAGACCATCCATGTTAGAAATATCACTATTAAATCAAGGGTAAACATAGACAAACATTTAGAAGTATTCTCCAAGCATTTTATCAAATTTTAGGGGAAATCCAAAAAAAAGTACAGATCAAACAAAAATCTGCCAAACTAAAACTAAATCTAATCAATACTACAATCAAACAAAACAGGACTCAAGAAATTGTAAAAATAAATGGGAAATTAGGGAAAAAGATAGGCAAACCTAAAACCTTAATTGAGTAGTGCGAAAAAACAGGATTTAACAAAATCTTTGCTATCTATCTATCTGTTTAAAACACTTGTTGAATGGGAAAAAAGGGGGAAAAATGCCTACCTTATACTAAACCCATATTTTTTTGAAAACCCTAGAAACGATAATTGAATAGAAAGCAAAAAAGGGGATAAAATGCCTACCTTCTGAATTGTTTATTGTTGAAGAACAGAGACGGGATAGCTTCTAAATCGTCTGTTGTTGCAGAGGACGAACAGAGAATTCCAGTTTTCACAATTGCAAAGAACTGAGAAATCATAAGACACTACTGGACAAATTTAAAATTGGAAAGGCATTCCAGCACAACACCAATAAAGCTATTTCAAAAGTTACTGTTATGTTCTTAATTATGTTTTTTTTCTTCATTTATGTTCTTATACCAATGACATAATTTTTGGCAACTTGGATTGGTTCTTGTATCTGCAAAAACCAACACCACCACTTTTTCATCACCAAAAACATAAATTTTCTTACCTCGCCAAATATAATACACAAATTCCAATGCATATTGAAGCTAGACAACAAACAAATTCAAAGAGAAAAAACTAAACCCAATTAGGAAGACGATTTCACTTCAAAAATGCTACAAAAATAGTAAAAGTGCAAGTACAATATTTTACAGTGCCTATTATGTTGATAAGTTGTATTTCTAAAAACAAAATAGAAGGCAAAACCAGTATTTTCTATAGAAAAATAGGAAAAGGCAAACCTATTAGCGACGTTGATCAAAATTATGCTAGTAAGCACTTTTTACTTTGTCATTTATATCAATGCTTCCAATTCTTTCACATTTACACTTGCCTTCATTACTGAGTACCTCTATATTTTACATCAAGCGAAAAAACAAAAAGAAAAAAAAAACAACAAAAAAACAAAGAAAATTACACACACAAATATAGAGACAAATGAGAGGGAAGAGAAAATAATGATTATGGGAAGTATATAGAGTATTACCACTATAGAATTCGAGGACTCTCTAGGGATTATCTTTTTTGCTCTAAGAACCCTACGCCATTTGAGTGTCTTCTCCACCCAACTCCAATTGATATCTAGAAATATTTTTGAAAATGAAAAGCTTAATATAATCTTGAATCTAATTAAGACAGTCAAAGCTCTCTGTGATGGACCTAAATTGTGAAAATTATCCTGAATGAACAAAAAAAAAAAAAAAAAGAAAAAAAAAGGAAGTCCCTAAAATCTCCTAAATGAACCAATCTTTAAATTCTAAAATTATCCCAACACCAAAAGAAACCCCCAATTCCCATTTTCAAACAAAAACAGAAAAAAAAAAAAAGGACTTTGGTGTGACTTACAATTGGAAACTTGGAGACAACAACACTAACTTTCCTTTAGGAGAAGCTTTACTCAAATGAATTGCAAACTGAGCCAACTTCTTAACAGGAACAATAACATATTGGTAACACAGCAAACATCCCAAGTATGAAAGGAATATAATAGGACCATTTTCTTAGCAAGAATGTCACACAACAGAAAAATTATTAGGAGAAGAGCAAAGTTCCTAAAGAGTGCCTTTCAATTATATCTAAAGGCCAATCTTAGGAGCAAAAGCACCAACATGAAACCCCACTATATATCTTTTGTTGTGGGAAAATATAAAATAAAAACCCTTCAATTTCACAAACTATCATAAACCCAGAATTCTTTTCACATGCAAACCTTAAAAAATGGAGAAAAAAAAAGACCATGCAATCAGATATCAAATAAAGATACTAACTTGTTCTCAAGCCAAAAAAGATGCTATCTTGTTATCAAACAGAAAACAAACATGCAACATTAATCATTGAGAAATAATATTAAAATTATTCAAGAACAAAAATTTCAGTAAAAGAAAGGAAAAAGAATTTACTTACATTAACGGATTAGAAACCAACAACACTCAAACTAAAGCAATTATCAACATTAACAGATCAGTAAAACTAAATAAAGTTAAAACAATTCACAAATGTCTGATGCATTGAAGGTTTTAAGAAACCATAATACTCCATTTTTTCGTACTAAAATGGATACAATCAAAGAGTTAGAGAAAGAGCAACCTTTTTGGCCGGACTCGTCGCTCTGGGTCTGGGCTAATATTGTTGGCAAGGAAGAGAAATATCTACAAACATTTTGATAGAAAACCCTAAAACCCAAAACAAAAACGAATCAAATTTAAACCTATCCCACAAAAAAACTCAATTAAAAGTAACATTTCATACCCAAATATAAAAAATGGAAAAAGAAAAAATTTATCATTGCCGGTTCCGACGATTTGGGAGGTTGATATATGACGTAACGGTTTCTTTCTATGCTTGCTGTTCCGATGGTCTAAGTCTGGCCAAGGAATGGACAATGGCCGGCCTTGGATATTTCTCACTTTCTCTTGAGGCCTTACAAACTCTGCCTCTACCCCAGCCTATTGATCCAATGAACAACTCTGTTCTCTCTCTTTCTTCATATACGGGCAAGCCTTTTGAATGTAATTTTCTTAGTTAGTTTTGTTTTTATACTCATAGACCATTAGACTATGTTTTAACACTGTGAGAGGAAGACTCTCCAAATAGTGCACCTTACAGTATTTTTAAGATTAAACCGTGTACATGGTTGTTTTTTAAGTGGTCTTTTTTCCTAACGTGGCAGCATCTCTTTAATTACAAAAAAAGACTTCTACTTTTATATATACACCGATATATATATATATTGCAGGGATATCCAAGTGACTATAACATGATCCATAACATGAATTGTTGAAACATTTCCTTAGTTAATATAAAGACATAATACATAAGCTAAGACATGGGCAGCAAGAACATTAAAAAATCTTATCAAATTAATATGAAATTGAAGTATTCTAAACATAATATACAAAGTTTGAGAAAAATGATTTGGCAATTTTTCTGTTATTTGAATCTTAAAACTTTCTCCTGTGTTGAAGCTAAAAACAGTTCTAATTATAAGATATCACATTAAGGAATCATGAATGAAAAGAAAAGATACCAAGTGTCAAATTTGAAGATAACTACTATAAAAATAAAAAATAAAAATAAAAAACAAAAGAGTCAGCAGTGAAGTTGGATAGAGACAATTAAACATCTTACACTTCTAAAGTGATCGAACAAAGGAGGCATCCACTATAAAATTTCTTTGCAGATTCCCACTGGCTTTTAAAAAGTGACCATTCAGAAACAACAGACCCAAAAAAAAAAAAAAAAAAAATTAAAAATAAAACATTGGTGTGGTTTTGATTATTAAAGAATTGTGTTTTGAGTGACAGAATAAATCTTCATCTTAATCTGAATGGGAAAGCAAATTCAAAATAAAAGTGACCCAAATGGGCAAAATCAATTCTAGATACTTAAAACCAATTTAAGCCAAGTCAGATACCCTAAATAAAACAACTTCTAACCAAAATCCCTCAAACCCAAATCTAACCCATCTGTTTAAACTAATTAAAAAAAAAACTACTCCTAATTAAAAAGCCTAGATCATAACAGCATCCCTTAAAGAGATCCACGTTAATGCTTCTAAAATACCCAGATAAGGAAATAGCCCAATTGCCATTTTTTATTCCTACCCTGTTCGTGTGGCTTATATTTTTGTAGAATAATCTATTGCAATATTTTTAACCGGACACCAAAAATAGATACCCACACATCAATTTAACCAAATACCCAAAACAAAACCAAATCTAACTCAAATACCTTAATAAAAAATATAACCCAGAAAGTTAAATAAAAAAAGAATCCAGCCAAATTATTAAAAACTGATCATAATTAATGCACAAACTGAAAAGTAAAGAGAAAACTAACCGGTAGAGAAATTGAAAGACGTTCTTTGATTGCAAACTATGGATAAATGGGCAATGGAAGTTTTTGATTTTTTTTTTCC
>CM066166.1:45332653-45347653 GCA_033629205.1 Lithocarpus polystachyus
AATCAAAGGTTCGGTTTACAATTAGACCACCGTCGATAAACCACATGTACAGTCTGTATAGGAATAAGAGAGCCGACTATTACTTGAAGGTTAGAGATATGAGGGTACGGCTAATTTCATGCCTACCTAACTCTAATAGAAATTCTGCTGGGGAGTTTATGTTGGAAAAACTAGTTTTGTATCTCATACAAAACACACAACAGAAACAACAAACATGGATCTATTTCATTCATGATTGATAACATGCATTATGTAAATTTCAGAATTTAAGAAGGAGATAGCGTACCTTGGTGCGGTGAAATTAAAAACAAAAGATTAGAAGTACTTAGAAACACATTTAATCTTCACTCCAATTCCACTTTACGCCCAAGAAGTGTGGTCTCTCAATCAGTTTCTAAAGGAGAATAATTGAGTGGCTTCACTCACACATACACACCACTTCACAATGATGTCTCTTTTATTCTTTTGAAAAATTATGTATGTTTCTCCCTCTATAACTAACTGATTATCTAATTGGGCTGGCCTATTGGGCCTTTCCAATTGGACTTTAGTGTGTGGCTTGGAGTGGGACCAAAAGGGACTAATAAGACACTAGCTTCAATGGGCCTTAGGCTTTTCTATCAACTCTTGACAAACCCAAAATTACCATTAATTATATTTAATACCACTATATAAATATAATTGCACTCTAGGTCTTATTAATAAATTATATCCCAAGACTTTATTATATATGTAACCCCTTCATAAAATATTCATAGTAATACAAAGTCATGAACATAGACTGCCACTTTGAAATTACTACATCTTAATCCTTGAGTGCCCAGTTTAATCCTTTAAGTTATTCATCATATATTTATAAAATCCAATTTCATAAATATATACTTTAGTATATTCTTACTAAAGTGGTTAGGACTAACACTCTGAATAACCAAAACCAATAAACTTATCTCAAGGGAATATTTTATATCTCCGTTAAGAGATTATGAATTCCATCTGGAGAATATATGTTCCATCAACACTAAATGTGGCTGCCCAACATACGGAGGTTTTGATCGTGACTTTAGATCTCACTCCTGATATATCAAAGCAACCTATACTTTATGATCAGGTCCATTATTCTCTCAAGATTAAGAGTTCATGCAAATAGAAGTTGTGAGATTTATTATTCAATTGATAGTCGTTAGGAAAATAATAAATCTCACAGCTCTAATTCAATATGTCTTAACTCTTAAAACATATCAACATATCAACTAGAAGTCTCCACTTCCATGATCAAGACAAATCATCTTAGTTGATATGATATAGTCTTCGCAAATGAAATGCCCAATTTCATCACCGACTACGAACTATAATTCTAAGTTTACAAAGAACTTGTGATTTATATCTTCCGTGACTAAATCACATAAATCACATACTATGTATCTCATGGATTATATGATAATGTCCAAATATTTATGTTACCATTATTTTAGATAATAATAAAACAACTTTATTAATTATAACATTAAGTCATACATAGCATTGTAACAATAGGATTTAAGGGCACATATCCTAACAATCTCCCACTTGCCTTAAAGACTATTGTGCACTAATCTAACTCCCAATCCCTCTAAATGTGACTCAAAAGTCCTTTGTGGCAAGGTTTTGGTAAAGGGATCCGCTAGGTTACTTGCACTATCAATCTTTGCTACTATTACATCTCCTCGAGAAACAAAGTCTCGAATAATGTGATACTTTCTCTCAATATGCTTTCCTTTCTTATGATTCATTGGATCCTTGGATTGTGCAACCGCTCCACTATTGTCGCAAAACAATGTGATGGGAACTTGCTCCATTCTCAGAACACCAAGATCAGAAAGGAATTTCTTGAGCTAAACAGCTTCCTTTGCCACCTCACAAGCAGCAACAATTCAGCTTCCATGGTGGAGTCTGCAAAACAAGATTGCTTAACACTCCTCCAACTAATGGCTCCACCTCCCAAGGTGAACACATAACCTGAAGTGAACTTTCTAAAATCAAGATCCAATTGAAAATCTGAATCTGTATAACCAATGGGAATTAAATCCTCACTATGGTAAACAAGCATATAATCTATTATTCTCCGTAGATACTTGAGAATATGCTTTACAGCTTGCCAATGTTTAAGTCCTGGATTTGATTGATATCGGCTGACCATGCCAACTGAATAACAGATATCTGGTCTAGTAAATAGCATGACATACATGAGACTTCCCACTGTAGAAGCATAAGGAACTTGTCTCATTATATTTTCTTCCTCAAGAGTCTTAGGCCTTTGGTCATCAGACATAGGAACTCCATGTCTAAAAGGAAGTAATCCTTTCTTGGAGTTTTGCATGCTAAACCGTTCTAGAACCTTATCTATATACCCAATTTGTGATAAACCTAACATCTTATTCTTGCGATCTCGCCAAAGCTTGATCTTTAGAATAAAGTTAGCTTCACCTAAGTCCTTCATTTCAAATTGGCTTGACAGCCAAACCTTTACCGATGACATTACCCCTACATCATTTCCAATGAGTAGAACATCATCAACATAAAGCACTAGGAACATTACTACTTTATCTTGATGTCTTTTGTACACACATGGTTCATTAAGATTTTGTTCAAAACCAAATAATTTGATTGCTTGATCAAAACTGATGTTCCATGACCTAGATGCTTGCTTAAGTCCATAAAAGGACCTTTTCAACTTCTTGCGACTGCTAGCGTACGGGTGTGGGAGAAAGGTGAAGGAGGTCATGTTGCCTAAAGCTTGGTGCATGGCCTTCTTCTGCCCGAGGACGTGCATGCCTTTGAGGAGGGGACAGAAGAGTCTATGGGAAGGAGGCTGCAGTGGCATACTATTGCGGTAATCTTTTGTTTCCTAATTTTCTATTAACCCTTATGTACATTCTTTTTATTGCTGTGCTGATTACTATTGTTCCATCAAGCTGCTTAGCTGGCTTACATCCTTGAAAGGCGAATGAAGGAGCTTTCCAAAGATGCTATTCGGGAGAAGGCTGCTAGGGAGGCGGCTGTTAAGACAACGAAGGACAAGACAAAAGCTATTGAGACGGCTGAGAAGAGAGTTGCTGTCGTGGAGAAGGCTAAGATGCTGGCAGAGAAAAGGTCCACGAAACTTGAGGTGAAGCGAAATGAAGCTAACTTAAAGCTGGCTGAAGTAGTGAGCCTGAATGTTGCTCAAGCCGAAGAGTTGGCCAACTTGCGAGCGGCTTTGGAGGCTTGCAAAAACAAGTGGTACAATGAAGGGTTCGCTAATGCCGAGAATTCTGTGGAGCCGGTCATTAATGAGGCTCGAAAGCTAGCTTACGAGAAGGGTTAGCTGGTTGCCCTGTAAGCCTTGGGGGTCCCCAATGACTTCCCTTTAAAAGATCCCAGTCAAATCACCTTCCCGAGCCATATTCCCGCAGTGCAGAACCCTCCGAGGCCCATCGACGAAGAAGAGACACCAAGTATGAGGGAGCTGGTGAAGCAAATTGATTCTCACGTGGAGTTGGATGATATGGAAGCCACCAGCAACCCCCGTGCTGGTGAACCGCTTAGCGAGGACATTATACTTCAAGCCATAGCAGACCAACAGTTGACCAAGACCACCACCCAGACGCAGCCTGCAGACCCTGTGATTTAATTGCCGAACCAGATCCCTACCATTTACTTTTATATTTCTTTTACTTAAGTATTTTTTTTAGTTAATTTACCTACGTCACCGGGTTGTGGTGACTGGACAGTTGTTTCTTTGCTGTGTCTAACTTTTATATGGTCACCGGGTTTTGGTGACAAGACATTGGTTCCATTTTTATGTGTTGACTTCGTTTGATTGTGGTTTACTTGCCGAACACTTATCTTAGTTGCATTTTTTGTGAATGTTTAATACTATGTTTTTCCTTTCGTTGTATTTTTCTACTTTCCGTACGTACATATTTTTCTAATAATCAGGTGGGAAGATTACTCCCGAGTATGCTTGATACCAGGAAGAATAGAACCAGTTAGCCTCCTGGCAAAGGAAACTTCACTAGATGTATACTTAACTTCTCGGGTAGACGTAGATCACCACTCCAAGATAGCCTTTGGCCTGATAATCATGAGAGGTAAGCTTCTATCTTTAGGAGACATTTTAGTGTAAGGCTTCCACCTACTCGGTGATGATGATCGAACCAAGAAACGGGTTTCTTGTCCTTAGGAGATTTTTAGTGCACGGTTTCTACTTGCTCGGTGATGATGATCGAACTGAAAAGCAAGTTTCTGTCCTTGAGTTATAGTAAGGTTTCAACCTGCTCGGTGATGATGATCAAACCAAGAAACAGGTTTCTTGTCCTTAGGAGATTTTTAGTGCACGATTTCCGCTTGCTCGGTGATGATGATCGAACTGAAAAGCAAGTTTCTGTCCTTGAGTTATAGTAAGGTTTCAACCAACCCGGTGATGGAATTGAACCGGGAACAAGTCTCTGACCTTAGATTACAGTAAGGTTTCCACCTACCCAGTGATGATGATCAGTCCGAAAAGCAGGCTTCTGTCCTTAGGTTATAGCAAGGTTTCAATCTACCGAGTGATGGAATTGAACTGGGAACAGGTTTCCATCCTTAGATTATAATAAGCCGCATTGGCCCTTTAAACTTTTCTCATTTCTCTTGGCCAGCAAGGCGGATTAACAAGAATGGAATTAAATGTGCCTGCATGAAAAAACATCACCTTTATATCAGTTGCCAAAACATATATACTATATTACACTTAATTTATATCCCCATTTACAATTGTTCAGTAGTAGAACTTCTTCAAGTTGTGGACGTTCCATGGCCGGGGAAGAGGTTTTTCATTTAGATCCTCCAAGTAATAAGCTCCCGCACTCGCAATTGCAGTAACCCTGTACAACCCTTCCCAGGTAGGGGCTAGTTTCCCAGTATTCGTATCCCGCATGTTCCCTATTGCTTTCCATAGTACTAGGTCCCCAGCACTGAATTCCCATGTCTTCACATCTCAGTTATAGCACCAAGCTAGTTTCTGTTGATACTCGGCTAATCGTATGATCGCTGCTTCTCGATACTCATCTAGCAGATCCAAGCGCTCCACCATCAACCCTTTGTTCTGGGCGGGATTGAATTCCTAGACTCGTGCACTGCATAGGTTTACCTTGGCCGGTATCATGGCTTCCGCCTGTACGTCAAGGAGAACGGAGTTTCTCCTGTAGATCTTCTGGGTGTTGTTCGGTACGCCCATAAAACGTTGGGCAGCTCTTCAGGCCACCTACCCTTTGCATTGTCTTGTTAATGGCCTCAGCTTGGCCGTTGCTTTGAGGATACGCCAGCGTGGAGTACCTGTTCTTGATGTTGAGATTATTGCAGAATTCGCGGAAGGCCCTGCTATCAAATTGCAATCCATTATCGGATATGAGAGAGTCTGGCACCCCAAATCTCATGACTATATTCTTCCATATGAACTTCTTAACATCCACGTCCCGAATATTAGCTAACGCTTTTGCTTCCGCCCATTTGGTGAAGTAATTAACAGCTACTAAAACAAACCTTCGATTGCCTGTTTCCCAAGGAAATGGGCCAAGAATATCCAGCCCCCACTATGCAAAGGGCCAAGGGTTGCTGATCGGATTCAAATGTCTTGCTGGCTGGTGGATCAAGGGGACATGTTTTTGGCACCATTCGCATTTACGCACATAATCAGTGGCATCCTTCTGCATCTGTGGCCACCAAAATCCCTAAGTTATTGCTCGGTGAGCTAATGAGTGTCCCTCCACATGACTGCCACACACCTCGTCATGTAGCTTAGCCAAGAGTTTGTTTATTTTCTTAGGGTGTAAGCACAAAAGGTACGGCCCTCGAAAGGATCTTTGGTATAGCTTCCAATCTGCCGATAAACAATACTGTGCGGCGGTTCGGCGAATCCTGTTAGCATCCTTTTCATCATATGGGATCCGATCCTCGGCTAATAAATGAATGATTGGGTCCATCCAACATGGCTCGGTTGTTGAAATTGCGGTAACACCAATTCTAGGAACACCAACATCAATTGCGAAGTTAATGCTCGGTTCTGTTATAAGCTCCACCTTGATTAACCGAGGCACATCCTCCGTCATTGCCGACGCCAGTGTAGCTAGGGAGTCTGCATGTCTGTTCTGCCCCCGGGCCACTTGGTCACCTTTGCCGTACAGAACTTACCCATAACTTGCTTTACTACCCGTAAGTATTCTTTCATTCGGGAGTCTCTGGCTTCAAAATTGACTTGCACCTGGTTAACTACCAACAGTAAGTCTGAACAAATCTCAACATCCCAGGCACCCATACCTAATACGGTCCTCAATCCAGCAAGCAAGGCTTCTTATTCTGCCTCATTATTGAAGGCTCTGAACCTCAACCTAAAAGAATGCTCTAACCGTATTCCTTCCGGAGTGATTATGACAATCCCAGCACCAGCCCCCATGGCATTTGATGCACCATCCACAAACACCTTCCATGGATGACATTCCACATGACAGACCATTTCCCCTATTTTCTTAGGAGAAAACTTTGCCACAAAATCAGCCATCACCTGCCTCTTCACCGAACTTCTTGGCTTATACCTTATGTCAAAAGCTCCGAGCTGGGTCCCCCATTTAGCTAGTTGCCCATGAAATCGGATCTCTTTAATAATGACTGTAAAGGGTACTCGGTCAATATGTACACGGTATGAGCTTGAAAATAGTGGGGCAGCTTCTTGTGGCATGCACTAGCGCCAGCACTAGTTTTTCCAGGGGCAAATACCTAGTCTACACGTCGGCCAAGGTCTTACTAATGTAATACATGGGCTGCTGCACTCCTCAGTCCCTCAGAAGCAAGGCACTAACGGCGTTATCCAACACCAAGAGGTACATGAACAGGTTTTCCCTGAGCCCTAGGGCCGTTAACATAGGTGCCTGCATCAGATACTCCTTTGAGTCTTGAAAAGCTTTTCCACTCTTCATCCCATTGAAATCCCCTCAACTTCTTCAAGAGTTGGTAAAATGGGCGGCAACAATTAGAAAATTTGGAAATGAACTGGTTAAAGGCGGCCAGCATTCCGGTCAATACTTGCACCTCCTTTGGATTACCCAGCGGCTTGAGGCACTTCCCGGCTTCGATCTAATCAGGATTGACTTCTATTCCCCGGCTAGTAATTAAATACCCCAAGAACTTGCCAGTTCCTACCCCAAAAGCACACTTCTTCGCATTAAGGCGCAACTTATGTTGCCAAAGCACCTCAAATATCCCTTAGAGATCCTCCACATGTTGTTCTTGCTTACTTTTCACTACCACGTCGTCAATAAACACCTCGACGGTATGCCCTATTTTATCCCAGAACATCCTCATCATCATTCGTTGGTAAGTGGCCCTGGCGTTTTTCAACACAAAAGGCATCACTATATAATGATAATTGGCTTCCAGGAAGATGAATGCTGTCTTTTCTCGATCTTCAACAGCCAGGGCAATCTGATGATATCCCTGAAAGGCATCTAGAAAGCTCATCCTCTAGTGTTCGTATGTGGCATCTACCAACTGATCAATCTTTGGCATTGGAAACGGATCCTTTAGACATGCTTGATTCAAATCCGTGAAGTCTACACAAACTCTGCACTTGCCATTTTTATTCTTCACCACTACAGTGTTTGCTAACCACTCTGGGAAGAATATTTCCTTTATCGCCCCAACCTCCTTCAGCTTCTTAACCTCCAACTTTACTACTTCAACATGTTCCTTGGCCGATCTTCTCGGCCTTTGCTTCTTAGGAGGGAATGACTGGTTTGCATTAAGCCTATGGACAATGAATTCGGGGTCCACCCCAGGCACCTCATATGGACTCCAAGAAAATACATTCATATTCTGTACAAGAAGTTATAACATCTCTATCTTATCGTCATCTTTCATACTCGCTCCTATTTGAAAATACCTGTTCACATCCGGTAATATTTTTACTCTGACCAGTTCCTCGGCACAATTAGTCCCCTTTCTCCTTCAGGCTTCGGTAATTGCTATGAAGTGACTTTCTTGGATTGATCCTTCTGTTCGGCATGCTCATTTTTCCAATTCACCGCGGCAACAAGACATCGTCTAGCCATTTGCTAGCTTCCTCTCACTATAGCTGTAACACCCGTCTCACTTAAAATTAATTTAATTGCTTCTAGAGAGTGGATTTGATAAATTGCTTAATTTGTTTTGGAGGAGATATTATTTTATATTGTGATTTCTATAATAATAAAAAAAAAGGGGTAACGTGAATAATTATTTTGTGGTTTATTCAAAATTAATTTATAGCCACCTAGCCTATGTAAGCAACCTTATTATGAGTTTAGTGGAAAGGTGGGTCGTGGAAGCTTATTTTAGTTTTTAGTGGGCTTCTAAATTTTCAGCCCAAGTGAAAACAGCTTTAATATGGCAGAAAATTAGGGCTTCCTAGGGATAAGTAGAGAGAAAGATGCTAGACAAAAAAAAAAAAAAAAAAAAAAAAAAAAAAAAAAAAATCTACAGCAAAAAGGACTGGGGACTGTGCGCTACAGGGGGGCTGCCAGCAAACCTTATTTTCAGCTTGAGGTAAAACAGTAATCTATGCAAGCCTTTTGTTTTTCGCTGGACACTTTGTTGGTTAAGAGAAGCTTTTGTCTTCTTGCTGGTCCAGATTCTTAGAATTTTTATAATAGTGCATAGGGATAGAGATCTTAGAAGTATATTTTGTCATACCTTATCATATTCGGTCTCCTTTTTGAATCAGATGGTACGTGCTATTAAATATATATATATATATATATATTAGATGTTTTGGGTGGTTTTCATAAGATGAATGTATATATATATCATAGATTAGGGATGCGGCATGTGAATATGAATGTATATATATATCATAGATTAGGGTTGCGGCATGTGAATATGGATGTATATATATATCATAGATTAGGGTTGCGGCATGTGAATATGAATGTATATATATATCATAGATTAGGGATGCGGCATGTGAATATGGATGTATATTTATCATAGATTAGGGATGCGGCACATGAATATATATATATATATATATATATGCATAAATTGTCTTTATGAAACTATGATATTTTAATGTTAATTGCTTATGCGGATTGGATATGTGAAGGCTAATGTATATAAGGCTTGCACTACTTGGATATATATAGGTATATTAAGTGTTAGTTTAGGGTATACTTTGCTTTTAGAATCTAGAATAGGTGGGGGTTTTATTAGAAGGAGATGTTAAATTTTAATTTTGCCAATCTTCTTAGTGGCTGAGGAATTGTTTTATCAAAGGACTTTGTGATTATTCAAAATCTGCCCTCATTGAGTTATTTAATTTTTTATTTAGGTTCTAGTTGACGTCGTTTCGTGCGATTAAAGTGAAGCTTAGGTTAGCAACTAGAGGTAAGTAGACTTCAGCACATGACGTCTCTCAGGACATATAAATTTATATATATATATATATATATATATTTATACACGTGGTAAAAATATATATATTTATCTATATATGTATATAATTGCAAAGGTGAAGTTCCAAAAACTTATACTATTGTTAGTGCTTTGCACATACTTGAATTTTATTATCTATTGTATGTTATTATGAAATTGTATTTGTCAAGAATTGTTTCAAATGGTCAACTAGACAGTCTGCAACCTTTGCCAACACAGGGTTAAGTGTTGGTCTTCGGCCGAAGTAGTGTTAGTGTGATGTGGTGCAGTGTTATTGTTGCTCCTTGGAGCTAGTGTTGCCTCTTTGAGGTTAGTGTTATTGTTCCCATGGGAATCACCCACCGAGTGTTTAGTAGCTTCTGTCTGTGTTTGACTAATATTTTCCATATTGAACCACTGTTTTATTGCTACTGATCTGTGTAAGTGGAAAATTGTTTATTTTTCATAATAAATTGTTGCCACCTATTTTGGTGCATATTGGCATATTAACGTGGTTATTATTTTTATTTTATTAATGATTACAGCGTTATAGTGAAATATTTTATTTTTAATAGTTTTATAGAATATATTATATTACTATTTAAACTATTTGTAAATGTATCGTGAAGACTATATTTTGTCAATGATACTAATGTTTTGTTTTGGAAGACATACTCATGTTATGTAGTCTCTTATTGAGCCTTTAGCTCACCCCCTTTTTCCACCCTTTCAGATTAGAGATTTGGAGTGTCTTTTGGGTGGTAGATCAGTGGAGCCTTAGATTGATGACTTCGTTTGGAGCTATGGTAGTTGGTGAATCGTTTTAGTACAATTTCTTCGGGACAATGAGTTTGACATTTGTGGAACTATTTGAGATTGTATTTGGAGATTTTATAATTGGAGGATTTTGTATTTTGTGTTTTTATGGATTTTATAGGAAACTTGATGTTAGATAGAAGTTTATTTGTGGAAAAATTAATTACGCTCTGTTTCATTATATTATTGTTGATTATTTGGAAGACAGGTTATGCATCCAAATCCTTGGTACGGATTTGGGGTGTTATAATAGCGACGCCCTGCTCAGTCGAAAATTTAACTTTCACATGCAGAGTGGATGGGACAGCCCCCATTGCATGGATCCATGGCCTTCCCAAAATTTCCGTATAAGGAGAGAATGAGGCGACCACTATAAATGACACTGTTACCTCTTTCCCCTTTATAATCACGGGAAGGGAAATTTGCCCTTTGGGAACCACTACTTGGCCATCAAACCCGATTAGGGGCGTGTCGTATTTCGAGAGGTCTTCAACCCTCAACCCGAGCCCTTTGAACAAGTCCAGATACATTACTTCGGCACCACTCCCTTGGTCTACCATTACCCTCTTCATTATGAAACCTTTTATTCGGGTCGTCACCACCAGTGCATCTTCGTGTGGCTAGATTGTTCCTTCTAAATCATCGTCATTGAAAGCAATGGGCTCTTGTGAGAACTTCATCTTCTTTTCGGAGTGATGCTTGTCCGAGCAATCTTCCGCTAGGGCTACAACTAGCACCCCTTTCCTTTCGGACATAATAGTGCCTCTTGGGGCAGTATGGATCACCTCAATCACTCTAATTGGGGGTGGGATAGGATTCATACCTTGTCGTGCACCTCGCCCGTCCTCACGATTTCCAGTATCCACCACAAACTCCTTCAAATGCCCTGCCTTCACTAACTACCCCAGATGATCTTTCAATACCCGGCACTGCTCGGTAACATGCCTTTTATCTTTGTGGTATGTACTGTACAAATTCTGGTCTCTCTGAGATGGGTCTCCTCCGATCTTGTTTGGCTATCTGAAGTATTGCTCGTTCTTGATATGGTCTATGAGTCTGTGTACTGGCTCTTTAAACGTCACATTCACCTCCCCTAGTTGTAACTCTGGCTCTTGTACCATTAAGCCCTTACGAGGCCTTGGCTGAAAACTGTTCTACTGAGGACGATTCACTAACAGGGCTTTACCTTTACTCTGCAGCCGATCATCCTCCAGGCCTTTTGTACTCCTCAATACACCTCATGAACTGCCTCATGTCCTAAGAAGGCTTCTTTGTCAATAACTCCCGTAGTTCAGAGTCCTCGGGTAGCCCCATTCTAAAGGTGATCGCCGCGATCTTCTCGTTGCCCTCACCAATCTCGTTGTAAAGCTCCCAATACCGACATGCATAACTGCGAAGGGTCTCCCTAACCCTCATCTTCATAGATAGTAATGCATCTACTGGTTATGGTACCTGGCTACAGGTTACAAATCGGACGCCGAATTCTTGTATCAACTCAGCAAAACTGTGAATGGAACCTTTACGTAACCCATTAAACCATCTCAAAGCAGTGGACCCGAGGCTTGAGGGGAATACCTGCATATTAGCGTGTCCTTATCCCTTTTGTCAAATTGCATGTGTCCTAAAGCATCTAATATTGTTCGACGGGTCTGGTACGACCCCTCTCCAAGGCCGGACCGCTCTTCCTCTTGTTCACGATCCCTATCTTCACGCCTCTTGCGCCTCTGTTCTCGCCAGGAGGATCCCCGTGAAGATCCCACCGAACCACTTTCAACATAACTTCCTGAGCGTCTTTCAGACATTTTCCCTGGCGTGAGTCACAGTTGAACTATAGCTTTATAGGAGATTCCCACAGATAGTGCCAATTATGCGCGCTCCAAATGAGACCAATAGGCTGACTCTCTCTTGGGCTCACAATCTATTTGTAATATGGGTTATGGATTTCCTACTTCGAGTGATTCTAACTTGGAGACCCAACTATAGTTCTTGAACTTTTGAGTTCACTTCCTCCTCCTCTTTCCCTCTATGATGACTCTTCACTCTCAGCCTTTTTCCCCCCATTTTCTTCCATGGTTTCTCTTATTTATAGCCTCAAGTTAGTGGAAGAACTATGATTGCTCTTAGGGTTAGTGCAACAGGAGGTTCAATATTGTTAATCATAAGTGGTTGTTTAAGTGGGAGTGGCTTTGGAACTAGTTCCTACTCCAGTAGATATGTTCAGCAGCGATATTCCCCAAGGCACTGTCGGACATACAAGGTATGATGTACTCAAATGCCTTTCTTCTTGTTCGGGCATAGCTCGTTGAACATAAATCAGGTGGCGAAACAGGGTGCGTGCTAATGTAGATTGTCTACTCCTCAGGCTTTTGAGCAAAATGAAGCTTGGGCCTGTGGCTTTTGTAGGTTCGGGCTGGGGTTTTGGGTAGAAAGATGTTGATGTCATGGGCCACATTGTTGAATTAGGGTCCAAGGCCCTACTGGGCCTGGGTATTATAGTGCCGTACAAGATTGATATGGGTGTGTCAGTCTAAAGGCTCAAAATCTCACCAACTTTTGTCTACTAAATTTAGTCACTACCATTCTTAAGGAAAATAACTAGACCAATTAATTGTAAGCTGGAAGATCACTTATTTAATCATGTTATGAATTTTCAAGCTTAATTGAATCTTGCTCATGACATACACAACCAAAAATCTTTGAAAACCACAAAAACAAAGAGCAAATTTTTTTTTTCAAAAATACAAAATTAAATCACAACCTAAATCCCCTCCCCTACACTTAAAACTTACATTGTCCCCAATGTAAGGTGAAATGCAAAGAAAAGGCAAAAATAACAAAAATATAAATGCGAAAATAAGAAGAAGAAGAAAAAGAACGAACTTCCTTTGGGTCGCCTCCCAAGTAGCGCCTTTGTTTATTTTAGTTGGCTTGACTCAGTGCTTCATTCTTCAATCAGTATAAATTGGATCCTCAAGGTCCAATTTTGCCACATTCTCTACTTGGAAACCTTCATAGAAAGGCTTAAGTCTATGGCCATTCACCTTGAACACTTTGGAAGTTGCTAAACTTTGAATTTCAACTACACCGCGGGGAAAAACATTAGTAACAAAAAAAGGTCCAATCCAACGAGAACGCAACTTACCTGGAAACAAACGAAGCCATGAATGATATAGAAGGACTTTTTGACCAACTTTAAACTCCTTCCTAGAAATCAGCTTGTCATGAAAAACCTTCGTCTTTTCCTTGTAAATCCTTGCACTTTCACAAGCATCATTGCGAATTTCCTCTAACTCTTGTAGTTGCAACTTCCTGTGTTCTCCACTTTCATCCATCTTCATGTTGAAACTCTTGATAGCCCAACAAGCCTTGTGTTCTAACTCAATTGGAAGGCGGCTAGGTTTCCCAAACACCAACCGATAAGGTGACATACCAATGGGCATCTTATATCTAGTCCTATACGCCCACAAGGCATCATCCAAGCGCAAACTCCAATCTTTTCTACTTGGATTGATCGTCTTTTCAAGGATGGACTTGATCTCTTGATTTGAAACTTTTGCTTGTCCACTAGTTTGCGGATGATAGGTAGTTGACACCTTGTGGGTCACCTGGTACTTTCTCAACAAAGTCTCCACAGTTCGATTGCAAAAGTGAGTGCCTCGATCACTTATTAGAGCTCTTGGAATTCCAAACCTGGAGAATATGTTAGACTTGATAAAATCTGTAACAACTTTAGAATATGTTAAGCTTCCACCCATTTCGAGACATAATCAATAGCAAGCAAAATATAAACAAAACCGAAAGATACAAGGAACGGTCCCATGAAATCGATGCCCCAAACATCAAAAATTTCGCAAAATAGTATGGGGGTTTGTGGCATCTCATTCCTTTGGGATATATTACTTGTCTTTTGACAATGTTCGTATGACTTACAAAAAGAATATGAATCTCGGAATAAAGGCGGCCAATAGAAACCACATTCTAGCACTTTTCTCGCCGTCCTCTTAGCTCTAAAGTGACCTCCACAAGCATAAGAATGACAAAAGCTAAGAATAGAAATAATTTCATTTTTAGGAACGCATCTTCTTATCACTTGATCTGCACAATGCTTCCATAAGTATGGGACATCCCACACAAAGTATTTGGCATCACTCTTAATCTTATCTCTTTGAGCCTTAGACAAACCAGGAGGTAACATATTAGTAACCAAATAATTTACAATATTTGCATGTCAAGGTAATGTCACACTCGCGGAGAACAATTGCTCGGCAGGGAACATTTCCTGCAGATGAAGTTCATCCTCCACATGAACCAAACGACTTAAATGATCTGCAACACGATTTTCTGTCCCTATTTTGTCTTTGACCTCCAAATCAAATTCACTCAAGAGAAGCATCCATCTTATTAATCTTGGTTTTGCCTCTTTCTTCATCATCAAATAACGAATAGTTGCATGATCAGAGTAAACAATGACTTTAGTACCAAGCAAATAAGATCTAAACTTTTCTAAAGCAAAAACAATAGCTAAAAATTCTTTTTTAGTAGTAGAATAATTTCTCTGGGCATCATTCAAAGTCCTTGAAGCATAATAAATGGCATGAGACAATTTTCCAATTATTTGACCCAAGACAGCGCCTATTGCATAATCACTTGCGTCGCACATTATCTTGAAAGGAATGTTCCAGTCAGGGGGCTGGATAACTGGGGTAGAAGTCAACAATTCTTTCAGCTTATCAAATGCCTTTTTAT
>CM066166.1:45352653-45490153 GCA_033629205.1 Lithocarpus polystachyus
GGAAACTTTTGAAAATAAACCGCATCAAATTCGTGTATTAGAATTGTAGGCTAAGGAATGTTTCAGAACGTCAATAGTGCAGGTGCAGAAACTTCAAGCCCAATTTCAACCTTGATGCGGCCCGTATCTCTCAAAACTCAAAACCTAAAAGTTGTAGAGCTTTGTCTTGGTGTTTTACAGCATCTTGAATCATCTCAATCGGAGCTCGGATGAGAGAGTTATGCCTAGATTACGAAGCAATGTCAAAACTGTCCAGAATCACCCAATTAATTACGTTTTGCACTTAATGCCTCCATTTGCATCCTAAATCGAAATATAAGAATAATGAGTACATTTAGGCACCAAATAAGTATAAAAGACTAAATATTAAGGGAGAAAAATATGACATTTTGCATTCTCATCAATACCTGGCTTATCTATCGAGCTCATCTGTTGCATTCTATCGCAATCTCGACACCTCTCGACAACTAGGTGGATCGATCTAGAAATCTCCTATCTCCTCGATGGATTCTCAACCGCTAGGTGGATCGATCGAGAAAATCTCTGTCCCCTTGATACCTTCTCGATCCATCGAGCTTGTTTAGCTATGGACACCTCTGGACACCTCTCGATAGCTACATCTGTCGAAGCTTTTAAATCTTAACACCTCTATCGACACCTCATGACACCTCTATCTGTCAAGAATTACTGAACACCTATATATAGGTTTCAGCGCGATTTGATCCTCATTTTCTTGATCTCTCTCGATCTGTCCGTATCTCTCTCACTCTCAAAACCTCTCTAACTCACCTTCAACCTCTTCCTCAAGGATTCTTCAAGCTTATTCATATATTTCTTCAATTGGTAAGTTTCTAATCCCTAATTTTCATGCATTTCATACTTTGTAACCTAAGTTTTTTGGATCTCTGCAAAATTTAGGGTTTTTCAAAATCAAAGAGGGTTTTGTGAAATTTTTGGGATGGGTTTTGAAGATTTGATCTTACAAACTTCATACATTTCATTCCATGAGCATTATAACAGTATTGTCATGTATTTAGAAGTGTGTAATTGATTGTGTGTTGATAGGTTTGGATTAGGCTGAGCTCATGATGCAATTACTATTACGTATCATATGCTCATGCATATTCATATATATATATATATATATATATATTTCTATATATTTGGACTGTTTGGGACTTTTCTGAGTGTTTCTTTCTTCCCCCTCACTCTCTAGTTTACGTTAGTGTGTCAA
Organism: Lithocarpus polystachyus; assembly: GCA_033629205.1. NCBI lineage: Eukaryota > Viridiplantae > Streptophyta > Magnoliopsida > Fagales > Fagaceae > Lithocarpus > Lithocarpus polystachyus. Next base: position 45,353,888 of record CM066166.1, read on the forward strand.
TGGCTCCAAAACGTAAGTCTGCTCCGTCCCAGAACCCTTTTCATTTTGGGACATCCACTTCCTCTGATCCTACTCCTTCTACTGTTCGGTTCCGTGATGAGCAAGCCCGAAAAGACTTCTCGGAGAACTTTTCTCGACGAGGTGTTCATTTAGAACGCCGAGTCATTTTTTCAGACTTCTCCGACACTGACCTACCTACTGTCATTCACAGTCGAGGTTGGGAGTCACTATGTGACATCCTGGTCACATGTCCATTCGTGTTGATTTAGGAGTTTTACTCTAACATGCATGGACTTGACTATTCAGTACCTCTTTTTCATACTCGCGTTCGAGGTATGCGCAAAGTGGTCACACTGAAGTTGGTATCCGATGTGCTCTGTGTCCCGAGGGTAGAGCATCCTAACTACCCCAGATGTGAGCATCTGAGGACTGTGTCCAAAGATGAGATGATTTTTGCTTTTTGCGAGTGTCCTTCTGATTAGGGTGATCGTTAGTTTACACCATGTTCGACTTTGCTAAAGGTCCTAGATTCATGAACATAGTGATGACTTTTGTTTTGCATCCTCTTTCTCACTATAACTTTATCACAAAGCCTCGTGCTCGATTTTTGCTTTCCTTGTTAGAGCATCTCACTATAGATTTTCCTTCACATTTTATTCTTTCTATTATAGATATGTAAAGGGATACGGCTACCTATGATAAGCTCATCTTCCCTTCAGTTATCACGCGAATTTTATGCCATTTTTCTGTTCCTTTTCCCTCTTATGCCACTTCTTCGTTATCTGGTCCTAGAACTCCTCCCACTCCTTCAGCTCCATCCACCTACGCTCCCTCTACTTTAGTAGGAGGTGTGACTCTTGACGCGATCTTGGCGCAGCTTCAGTACATAGATGCTCACCTTGACACTCTCACTGATCAGTTGTGTCAGGTGAACACCCGTGTCGGCCGTATTGCTAGACGGTAGGCTTGCCTTGGTGGCTTTGTAGAGTCTCCCTCTCCTCCACCCAAGGCATCTGAGGACAACGACTCCGATGACGATGATGATGGTGAGGATGGAGATGCTAGCTCTTCCTGCTCTGACGAGATGTCTACTTGACACTCTTACCCTTTTTCACACATGATAAAAAGTGGGAGTACTTTTGGTTATGAGAGTAGTCATACTTCGGGGGAGGGTTAGTATAGGAGATTTTTGTTAAGGGGAGTGTGCACATTGAGGAATGAAGTGAGGATATTTTGTATCTTTTCTTTTCTTTCTATTTAGATACATTGTTCATGTACCTTAGGTCTTATGACCATTTTGACATACATGTACTTATATTGGGTCTATATATATTAATGTATGTTCTTTCACCTACCCTTACATGTTGTTTATTTTCTTTCTTTATACACATGCTTCTTTTATATTGTATGCAATCTATTATTTCTGTTTCACACAAAGGTGTCTTGATGAGTTTTGTTTAAAGTATTTCAGAAATACAGGTTGTCAAAGTCTTTCTTGCTATAGACTCTCTTCTTGCAAAATTTTTCAAGAGTTTGTGTTTGGATAGATTTTATTGTATTCAACAAGTGAATATAAGTTGATTGATTTATGACTTCTCTCATATCTCATTTGCTTGTTGTGGTTTTGTCACGGATTGCTAAAGGGGGAGATTGTTAGGACATATGTGATTCACTTGTTAGGAACATATGTCATTATTTTATGTAATTGGCTAATCCTTTGACAAAATGCACTTTACTTGTATTTCGGTAGATCTTGGATGTGTTTAATACTTCAAGAAACATTGTTTCAAGATCAAGTATTGAAGCCATGCAAATCTGTCCAAGATTCAAGTCTGAAAAGTGCCTGTCATTAAAACTCGACAGCTCGCCATCTATCGAGCTTGAACAACTGTCCCAGCCCGGTGGCTCGATAGCAGCTCGACGAATAGGCATCTGTCGAGGTTTATGAAAAACAGAATTTAGTCCTGTTTTGACTCCAATCCATGATTGTATGTTTGGGCTTTCTTTTCACACAACCCTAAACATATATAAGGATTGTTTTAAGGGCCGTCAAAGGTAGCTCATGTGTGTGGCAAAGTTTGTTCATGCAAATTGTGACCGGAGACAGTATTTGCCCTAATTCATCTTTCTTGTGAAGAAGTTGTTGTGTTTGTACATCATAGGGTTTTGTGACCAAGCATTTTCTCGATCTTCATCTTGTGATGAAGTGAAGAACTTTGCAGCCAACATCCTTTTCTAATTGGTGATTGAAGTCGCGTACTGGGATCCGCATAATTGATTAGTCATGTACTGGGAGCCGTGCATTGAAAAGGAGAGATTGTCACTACAGAACAAGTCCAATTGGGTATTGGGGAAAGGGTTCAACTGTAGGTTGGTATAATGTACTGAGATTCCTTTACTTGTAACCGCTTGTTGTGATAATAATAGATTCTCGGGAGTGGTGATCTTAAAATCAGCCGATGGAGTTTTTGCCGTATAGATTTTCCCCATTCGTAAACAAATCACCGTGTCAATTTATTTTCCGCTGCATACTTAGTTTAATTGGTGATTTTTTTGTGCTATCATATGCTTTGCATGTTAATTAACTTAATTAATTCTCTTGGCTAAATTAATTGGTTAATTTATCACAAGGGGTCAATTTGTTTTTGGCCTATCAATTTTTATAGGATTATTTCATTGTTTAAATGTGGCATGTGATGTCGCCTTTGTAGAAAAATCATGTTAATGGTTAAGGAACCAAAAACAAGGAGTAATGATTTTTCATAAATTATTAAATTGTTTTAGGTTGTGGATATTAATTGAATATCACCATTGAAGTCTACACTTGTTGTGATAGAACAACCTTTTAATTAACAGTGATCACTCTATAACATGAGAGGTTTGTGTATATTTATTTATTATGCACATATCTTTGACAATGTCAACTGGTGATGCAAATTTTAAAGGCCATATACAGACATGTTGGGTTATGTGTGTAATGAGTAAAATATGTAAATGCTCAACAATGAATCCACCAGTCTCTAAAGAAGATAGTATATTCAGTCGATTTTCATATTGAAGTTGGACTCAAAACAAAACCGGCTGGTGACATTTTTCAAAAATGTTTTTCATATATATAATATTGTGTATATATATATATATATATATTTAAAGAGTTTTTCAAAGATATTTTGGAGCCCAATAGAAAGTATGAAATCAAGAAATTAAGGGTTACATAAGCTAGGGACATGACAGTGATATTAATCCAGTCCTAGTGGCTTGTGGGAATATAGTGTGGTGGAAAGACATAGATATAAAATGTAAGTAATGGGACCTCATTTGTAATTCTCTAATCTTCAGGGGTCAATTGCAATGTGTTGATGGACATTATTGCAATCTATAGAAGTTCAAATATTTTCTTAATAAGGTTGAGAAAATTAAGAAATAATTTTGAAAGAGTTTCAAGATAAGCCAATGACATTCAAAAAGTTATTGATTAATCCTACAGCTGAAGATTAGGATCCCTAAGGATCCCACATCCAATCTCTCTCTTGGGTTTTAGAAGTCTTAAAAAAAAAGATTTAAAAAAAAAATATATCAGATCGGTGGTTGGCCATCAGAACTACTGAGTGATACTGCAGTATTTTGAAAACCTAAAAAGAAACAGAGAGAGAGACGTGAATACCTTGGGTGGCAACACACTTGGGTTGCTAAGAGAGGTACGCAATTTTGTTATATTTAGAATCTGTGGTTGTGTGATACAACGATCTTTAAATGAAAGTATAAATTTTGTTTTATATTGCTTTTGCAAAAACTATCACCAGCTTCAAGGAGTCATTTGAAGTTGGAATCTAGTCAAGGTCTTGTTTTAAAATGTAAAGAATGTGTCACATGCCAAACTTAATTTGAATAACGTGCCACATTACAAAATACTAGTTGTCTTTGTTCTTATTTTTAAGATACTATGTATAATTAGTTGATATCGAAGATCGTCTGGGACCGTAGATATGGAAAGAAAGCAGGAGTGCTTGGTCCTATGAAGTTTGGAAAAACACAAATGACAAAACCGGAAATCATAGCAAAGGGGCATATAGCAGTTGTATACTCTAGAGAGTATATCGGAGAGTTTTTGTCATTTCCATTTGACTCTTGTGCACATTCTTAGAGGGAGAAATTCTATTTCTCGTGTACATATATAGAGGGGAGAGATATTCCATAGGAGAGATGCATATACCAAGGGGAGAAGACATTGTGCTAATAAGAAAAAAATTTGTTTTGTTTGTGTTTCTTTATATTTGTTTTCTTTTTTTTCTTTATGGTGCTTTGAGTTATATTTAGTATCTATGCTTTGTTGCTCTCATTGTATCATGTTTGTGTGTTGAACATGCATACATCCTTATGCTATTGTGCTTCATTGAATGCATGTTCGGATGATCATTTGCTTTGCTATGTGATCATTGTAGTCATTTCTATATGACTGTTTTGGTGTATGATCAAGTTGCTCATATGTTTCACATCATGTTTACTTGATCACAATTTACTTGTTACATTATACTTGTTATTTTATTACTTGCTTTACCTTGAGGGTCTAATGTGTTTTGTGCAAGTGTTTCAGATTACAGGTATATATGTTCCAAGTTCATCACAGCTCCTATGATTCATGATAGGGGGAGTATTTTTGTACCGTTTGCTTTTGTGGCGTTTGATTATATTTGTACCCTTGCTTTGTAGCTATTACTTTTAGTTAATGTTTTGCATTTCCTTAAGTACATCACTCTTGTGCCCTTTGTTGGATTTTTATCCTTAATGCAATTACCTTGTATTGTTGCATTGGTTGAGTGTTGGACATGCAATTGATCCTTTGCATTGAGCTTATTAGCTTGCATGTCCGGATGTTCATTCCATGTGTGAATGAGCATTGTGATCACTATTTATAGTGATTGTGTGTTTTTGGTCAAGCCTTGCTTTATTGCTTTAATCCGTTTTTGCCTGATCGCATTGTGCTTGCTTCATATGCAATACAAGTTTTTTTTTTCTGCATACAATGATCTTATTGTGTGGTTGCTTTTCAGGAGATACTTGTACTTATAATTCAAGAGCTTGACAGATTCTAGAGTTAGGTGTGAGTGAGTTTTGTTCAACTGTTCCCAACTCACGCGTTAAGTCTAGAGTTTGTTGTAGGATTTTGTCACGGAATAGCCAAAGAGGGAGATTGTCAGGTTGAATTTTATCAACCATTTTGTTGACTTTATTCCTTGCCAATTTGCTTGTATTTCAGCACTTAGAAACCTTGTATTTAGGTGGGAATCATATAAGGGTAGTGTGTGAGAGAGTGTGAATAAATGCTCAAGACTGTGCAGCAGAACAGGGACTCGCGACTGGATCTCGCTGGTATATCGCGACTGTCAAGCCACCAGATGTTGCACACGAGTAAAGCATGCAGAGAAGAACTCGTGACTGGATTTCGCAAGTAGCTCGCGACTGGCAAGCCGCCAGAAACTGAACCGTCGTGCCAACTGTTGCACTATAGGACAAAAATTCTAGTCTGGTTGTTCAGTTAGTTCACGGTTTAAACTCGCGACTCAGTCAAGTCGTGAGGTCAAGTCGCTAGCCAGCTCTATTTTGGAAAAACTAACTCTTCGCATTCCTTTCTCACCCCAGTATAAATACCCCTTATACCCACGAAATGTAGAGAGCTTCTAGAGAGAATTTTGAGAGAGAAACCCTAGAGAAAAATAAGATTGACTCATCCACAATCTTCACAAAGAGACTCTTCAAATTTTTCTACTCTCACCCTCTCCATTGTTAGATCCTTGAGAGGTTCATTACCCAAAACCTTTTCTCACCATACCCATATCTGTGAGAAGGCTTTTTGGTGGTTTAGGAAGTAGTTAGGAAGGGACCAATTGATATTGGTTGATGCTATGGGCTATAGCGGAATTCGGGAAGCTAAAGAAGAAATAGGTTCGGCGTAACCTCGTTGGAGTAAGAGCTTGGAGGGCTTAGGTACACTGGGTAGATTAGGCTTGGAGGGTCTACTGCTGTCCATGTATCCTAATTACATTCTTCAGTGGATTATTTGACCGCTTGGAGGGTGACGGAGAGGTTTTATGCTGAGAGCTTTGATTTCCTCTTCGATAACACATTGTTGTGTTGTCCTTGTGTTTGCATCTCTGTTGACACCCCACTTTGCAATCCGCATTTAACCTCACCTGGAGGGTAAAAGGGTAATTTTCTCTTGGAAATATCCATCTTGATTCTAGTCATTAGATCCTTAATCTCATTCCATCAAAATGATCTTGATGTTGTAATAATCAAATCGACTGGTTATAAGCCCTAATCGGACCACCAGATTGAAAGTTATCATCAAATCAAGTTTTAATGGCTGAGATGCACTATCACAAATTGAGTCCGACTATATATGATTATGAACAATTGATTTCGATTGGTTATAAGTATAATCAATTTGAGATCAATGATGTGTCATAATTTGATTGGTTAGGACTACATATTTTTGTAAGGTTGCACACACCTAATTAATTAGATAGTTAAGAATTAATTATTCAATGAGTAATTTGTGCAATTATCTTTTAATTAGAGTAAATTTGGGACCAATTAAGTCTGAAATGGAAGTGATTGGAGCCATTCAATGTTAGTTGGGAGCTAATTTGGGACCTATTAATGTTAATTGTGCTGAAACCATTTTCTAACAAATGACCTCTGCTCACCATTTCATCAATATCTCTCAGAATATTTTGAATCTATGAATGAGGTTAATTTTCTCAGAAACTAGACATCCGGGGCTTCAATTTGAGTACAAGAACGAAACAATTCCAATCAGAATTGAGTCAGATATGATTTTTCAAAGTTGGCTTCACAGGCTGTTACAGCATCTACGGGAAAACTGAATTTTGGCTTGCTCCTTACTCCTACCAATCTTTCCATTTAATGCACCAGATTTCTCCAAAGGCTAAAATGAGGTCTAGGTTCATGATTCTTTGTCAACCCTCATTAAATGGCCTTCCATTCATATTTCCTCCACTACTACTATATAAACCTCCCTCTTCTTCATTCCAAGACACACAAAAACCCCCTCTCTTCTCTTCTCTTGCGCTCTAGTGAAGTTGAGTAGTCTTGTCATATCTTGGTCTTCTTGAGACTCAAGGTATTGAGTGTGTTAGGATATGTGCCCTTAAATTGATGAGAATCAACAAGCTTTTAAGGATCCATTGCAAGTTCCAGTTGGGCCAATTACAAGAGCAAGATCCAAGAAGATCAAAGAAGCACTTAATGGGCTGATTCAAGGGATTTGGGGTGATTCACATTCCAGGTTGGGCCCAAAGGAAGATAAAGGCATAATAAATTTAATCCAAGCTATTGAGGGGTGATCTGAATTAATTGGGCGCTATTTATGGCATGGAATTATGGCTGATTGACTTTCCAGCTCTAAATCAGTTAATAGATACTTTTCCTAATTTAGATCTTCTAATTTTGGACCAGATCTTCCTTAATTTTAGGCTTTTATTATTTAGAACGTTTTTTAGGGTTTTTCCTATTTTGGATCTGCTACTTTCAGACCAAATCAGGTTTTATTTAGGGTTTTATTATTTAGCACGTTTTTTTAGGTTTTCTACATTCAGCCACTCCTTGTAATAGAAGGATTAGGTTTTCTTTATTCAGCCATGCCTTATAAATAGCATGTACTCCTTGTAATAGAGGAATTATTGAATAAAAATCAGAAAAGGTGAGGCTTTGCTCTTCTCTTTGGTTCTTCAAGAACTGTGAACTTATCAAGGATTCTTCCTTGTGGCGTTCAAACTTATACCTTTGGTTCGTGATTCCTTTATAATCATTGGGTCAAGGTCTGTTACTTATACCTTTGGTTCGCGTTTCTCTTATAAACGTTGGGTCAGGGTTTCTATCAAAAATCTGAATTTTAGCTTTCTTGGGCAATATTCCAATATTGTTTGTTGGGTCTCAAAGCGAGTCTATTGAGGTTCGCATCATAAATCCTATTGTATGATGCTATGTATGATATTATGTATGACATTATGTGAGAAATAATGTATGACTTAATATTGTGTTTAATAAAGTTGTTTTATTCTTATCTAAAGTAATGGTAACATGAATATTTGGACATTATCAAATAGTCCATGAGATGCATAGTATGTGATTTATGTGAAAAGTCACAGAAGATATAAATCACAAGTTCTTTGTAAACTCAGAATTTTGGTTCGTAGTCGGTGATGAAATTGGGCATTTCATCTGCGAAGACTATAACATATTAACTACGATGATTTGTCTTGATCATGGAAGTGGTGACTTCTAGTTAATATGTTGGTATGTTTTAAGAGTTAAGACATATTGAACTAGACCGCTGTGAGATTTATTATTTTCCTAACGACTGTCAATTGAATAATAAATCTCACGACTTGTATTCACATGAACTCTTAATCCTGAGAGAATAATGGACCTGATCATGAAATGTAGGTTGCTTTGATATATTAGGAGTGAAATCTAAAGTAACGGTCAAAACCTCAGTATGTTGGGCAGCCACATTTAGTGTTGATGGAACATATATTCTCAAGATGGAATTCATAGTCTCTTAACAGAGATATAAAATATTCCCTTGAGATAAGTTTAATGGGTACAGTTATTCAGAGAGTTAGGCCTAACCACTTTAGTAAGACTAAAGTATATATTTATGAAATTGGATTTTATAAATATATGGTGAATAACTCAAAAGGATTAAACCGGGTACTCAAGGATTAAGATGTAGTAATTTACAAAGTGGCAGTCTCTATTCATGACTTTGTATTACTACGAATATTTTATGAAGGGGTTGCATGTATAATAAAGTCTTGGGATATAATTTATTAATGAGGCCTAGAGTGCAATTATATTTATATAGTGGTATTAAATATAATTAATGGTAACTTTGGACTTGTCAGGAGTTGACAGAAAAGCCCAAGGCCCATTGGAGCTAGTGTCTTATTTGTTCCCTTTTGGTCCCACTCCAAGCCACACACTAAAGCCCAATTGGGAAGGCCCAAAAAGCTAGCCCAATTAGATAATCAGTTATGTGGAGAGAAACATACAGAATTTTATATTGTATGAAATGGTTTGTATGTGTAAGGTAATGAAAATAAGGAAGAGAGATACTCTTTTCACATTCTCTCTAGAAAACATAGAACTGATTGAGAGACCACACATCTTGGGTATCAAGTGGAATCGGAGTGAAGATTGAAAGTCTTCCCGAGTACTTCTTAATTCGGTTTTGAATTTCACCGCATCAAGGTACACTCTCTTGTTCTTATATTCTGAAACCTACATAGTGCATGTTATCAATTGCGAATGAAGTAGATCCGTTTTCTTTCCGCTGCTTGTGTTTTGTATTCGATGCAAACATGTATATTACCCAACATTGGTATCAGAGCGGTCTTCATTTCGAATCTGTATAACATGTTTTGTTCGTTTTGGAATTAGAGATAATAGTTTCAAGTTGATAGAGGATTATACATTTAATTTTCTGCATGGTTGTTGAAACTATGATTTGATAAAAACTGATATTGATGTTATGATGTTGTTTAAATATGAATTTAAGAATGTTAAATTGATCTTTAAGGCTATAGCATCAATAGGTTTCAGTTTTGATATCAATTTCTGTCTATCATTTTCGTATGATGGTTGTTTGTTCATGCAAAACCGTTGAAAACTACCTTAGAAGAATTTCTGGAAATTCGAGTTTTACGAGTTTCGATCGATCGAAATTTCCTTTCGATCGATCGAGTAAAACAGAGACTAATCCTTTTGAATTGATTAATTTTCAATTGCTAGTCGATCGATCGAATTTTATTTTCGATCGATCGAGAGGCGATCGAGTATCAATCGAATCAGACAGAAGGTTTAGTTCGAATTGTTTAATTTTTTCGATTGATCGAGGGGCACATTCGATCGATCGAAAGAAAGAAAATCTGTATTTTTTCTAAGTGTTTTCAAACTTAAATTAGTTTATGTATAATTAGTTTATGCATGTTTATAAGATAAAAACCTTTAATTTAAAATATCTAGTGGGAGAGAGATACAAGGGTTGGATCTCACGGCCTTCATTGTTGGTTCATATTAGTATCAAAAATATATATTTTGTCTTAGCTTCGAGCTTTGCATTCCATGCGGAGAATATGTATTTCATGGTCCTACAAGATTGAATTTCTTGGTTTATAGTGGTTTGATCAAACACCTTGTCTTAGCTTCGAGCTTTGCATTCCATGCGGAGGGTGTTTTGTATCATGGTACTACATGATAAGCCTGTTAAGGGGATGAAATGTGGCTACACATGATTCTAGACAATGGTATACACTAGACTAAATATTATAGTATCCTCTATGCTGAGTTCTTGCTATAATCATTTAGAGGCCAAATGTATAATGGCATATTATCAAGTGTTTGATAAGAGTTATCATGATAGCACTAATAATGAGAATAGTTCTCAATCAATCATAGTATTTAATGTTCATTCTATGCTGAGGGATATTGAGTATGGGACTGGGTTGTCGTTGCATATATTATATTATGGTTTTAAGGTTCCATACTTTATGTTTATATGCTAAATTGATAATGTCCAGTTTTCTTACTATATTCATGTTTATTATTTTCAGATTTGAACATGGCATCATTTAGCCCACTTGTTAGCATTCTTAATCAAAACAAACTGACTGGAACCAATTATGTTGATTGGAAAAGAAACTTGGACATAGTTCTCACAGCTGAAGAGCACAAATATGTGCTTACTCAACCATGTCCTAGCTTTCCTTCATTAGATGCTCCTCTTGAGGAAAAACAACGATATGATCGTTGGCAGAAATCTAATGAAATGGCCAAGTGCTACATCCTAGCGTCCATCTCAAATGTTCTACAGCATCAAATGCAGGATGTAGAACTAGCTTCGGACATTATGCTAAGTCTGAAGGAGATGTTTGGTGAGCAAGGCCGTTCTGCAAGGCAAGAAAACATGAGGCAAATTTATAATACCAAAATGGCTGAAGGTAGTTCAGTGAGAGAGCATTGTCTTACAATGATCTCTAATCTGAATACATTAGAAGTTTTAGGTGCCGATATTGATGGAGAATCCCAAGTGGATATGATACTCTAGTCACTACTGGAATCATTCAAGGAATTCAGACTTAATTATAACATGAACAAAAAGGTTTATTCTTTGTCTGAATTGATGAATGAGTTTGTAGCGGCGGAAGGCATCCTTGGTACTTCTAATGTTCAAGCCTATGTGGGTGAAGCTTCTCCTTCTCAGCCTAAGTCGAAAGGCAAGGGTAAGAAGAAGAAGAAGAAGGACTTCACTAAACAAGAGGGTAAACAAATTGTCTTAGGGGTTGCCGATAAAGGAAAGAAGCTGAAAGGAAAATGTTTCCATTGTGGTGAGAAAGGACATTGGAAGAGGAATTGTCCAAAGTTTAAGGCTGCCAATAAGGGTATGAAAATTTCATTCCTTCTTGAAATATGTTTGGTACAAAATCCCACGGATTCCTGGTGTGTGGATTCAGGTTGTACTAATCATACCTGCAATTCTTTGCAGGGGTTCCAGGAGACCAAAAGACTTAAAGAAGGAGAGTTGTTTCTAACCTTGGCTGATGGGAGTAGGATTCCAGTTGTAGCTATTGGAGTGTTTAATTTATGCTTTGAAACTAGAGTTTTAATATTGCAAGACTGTTTGTATGTACCTAATGTTCGTAGGAATTTAATTTCTGCAACTTATTTAGGTAAATGTGGATATTGTGTTATCCTGAAAAACAATGTTGTAATAAAGAAGGGTAAAACATTTATCTGTTCTGGCAATATTGTGGATGGTCTTTATATTTTAACTCTTGATAAGCATGAATTATATAATTCTGAATTAGATAATAGCTCTCATGTAAAATCATTAAAGAGAAAGTTTCCTTCTACTAATGATGCATATCTTTGGCACTTGCGTTTGGGTCATATTAATCCAAAAAGAATTCAAAGACTGATCAAAGATGGTCTCTTAGAGCCATTGGACTTTGATGAATTTCCAGTTTGTGAATCTTGTTTGGAAGGCAAAATGACCAAACGACCTTTTAATGCAAAAGGTAGAAGAGCCCAAGAGTTGCTAGAATTAGTTCATACGGATGTTTGTGGTCCTATGTCAGTCCAAGCAAGAGGTGGCTATGAGTATTTCATTACATTCACTGATGATTACTCTAGATTTGGTTATGTGTACCTAATGAAACGGAAGTCCGAAGCCTTTGAAAAGTTCAAAGAGTTTAGGGCTGAAGTTGAGAATCAATTGGGTAAACGCATAAAGGCCATTCGATCTGATCGTGGTGGTGAATACCTTCTTGGGGATTTTAAGGATTACTTAACTGAAAATGGGATTTTATCTCAATTGACTGCACCTGGAACTCCACAACAAAATGGTGTAGCGGAAAGAAGGAATAAGACTCTTTTAGATATGGTTAGGTCCATGATGAGTTATTCGACTCTACCAACTTCTTTTTGGGGATATGCCTTAAATACTACAATGTATCTTCTGAATTTAGTACCTTCGAAGACTGTTCCTAAAACACCTGTAGAGTTGTGGAATGGGCGTAAGCCTAGTATGAGACATCTCCATATTTGGGGTTGTCCAGTACATGTGTTAAAAGGAAAGTCTGACAAGTTACAGTCTAAAACAGAAGTGGTATTCTTTGTAGGGTATCCAAAAGGAACTGCTGGAGGTTTATTCTATAGTCATAAAGATAATAAAGTGTTTGTTAGTACAAATGCCAAATTCTTGGAAAATGACTATATGAATGATTTCACTCCTAGAAGTAGAGTTGTCTTGGCTGAAATGAATGAACCTGTAATTGAACAACCAATGGTTGAAACTAGGGATGATGTAGCTATATTGGATACACCACAAGATACTACTCATGAGATGTCTAGTACACAGTTGCCTCGTCGTAGTGGGAGGAATGTTAGGCCACCTATAAGATTCATAGGTCTTGGAGAGACTTATGAGGCTATCTCAGAGGAGGCCGAAACTGATCCTTACACTTATGAAGAAGCAATGAATGATATAGATGCACATCATTGGGTCCAAGCTATGAAATCAGAATTAGATTCTATGTATTCCAATCAAGTTTGGGATCTTGTAAAGGCGCCTAACGGCATTAAACCTGTTGGTTGCAAATGGGTTTACAAGAGGAAGAGAGGGATAGATGGAAAGGTTGAAACCTTTAAAGCAAGGCTAGTGGCAAAAGGGTATACTCAAAAAGAAGGTATTGATTATGAGGAAACCTTTTCACCAGTAGCAATGCTTAAATCTATCAGAATTCTCTTATCCATTGCTGCTCATTATGATTATGAGATTTGGCAAATGGATGTCAAGATTGCATTTCTTAATGGCAATCTTGAAGAGGAAATCTATATGAAGCAACCAGAAGGTTTCATAGCAAAGAACCAAGAGCATATGGTATGCAAGTTGAATAGGTCCATTTATGGGCTTAAGCAAGCATCTAGGTCATGGAACATCAGATTTGATCAAGCAATCAAATCATTTGGTTTTGAACAAAATCTTGATGAACCATGTGTGTACAAAAGACATCAAGACAAAGTAGTAATGTTCCTAGTGCTTTATGTTGATGATATTTTACTCATTGGAAATGATGTAGGGGTCATGTCATCAGTAAAGGTTTGGTTGTCAAGCCAATTTGATATGAAGGACTTGGGTGAGGCTAATTTTATTCTAGGGATCAAGCTTTGGCGAGATCGTAAGAATAAGATGTTAGGCTTATCACAAGCTGGATATATAGATAAGGTTCTAGAACGGTTTAGCATGCAAAACTCCAAGAAAGGATTACTTCCTTTCAGACATGGAGTTCCTCTGTCTGATGACCAAAGGCCTAAGACTCAAGAGGAAGAAGATATGATGAGACAAGTTCCTTATGCTTCTGCAGTAGGAAGTCTCATGTATGCCATGCTTTGTACTAGACCGGATATCTGTTTTTCAGTTGGCATGGTCAGCCGATATCAATCAAATCCAGGACCACAGCATTGGCAAGCTGTAAAGTATATTCTCAAGTATCTACGAAGAACGAGAGATTATATGCTTGTTTACCGTTGTGAGGATTTGATTCCCATTGGCTATACATATTCAGACTTTCAATCAGATCTAGATTTAAGAAAGTCCACGTCAGGATGTGTTTTCACCTTGGGAGGTGGAGCCATAAGTTGGAGGAGTGTTAAGCAATCTTGTATTGCGGACTCCACCATGGAAGCTGAATATGTTGCTGCTTGTGAGGCGGCAAAGGAAGCTGTTTGGCTGAAGAAATTCCTTTCTGATCTTGGTGTAGTGAGAATGGAGCAAGTTCCTATTACATTGTTTTGTGACAATAGTGGAGCGGTTGCACAATCCAAAGATCCAAGAAATCACAAGAAAGGAAAGCACATTGAAAGGAAGTACCACATCATTTGAGACATTGTTGCTCGTGGAGATGTGGTGGTAGCAAAGATTGAAAGTGCAAATAATCTAGCAGATCCCTTTACCAAAGCATTGCCTCAAAGGACCTTCGAGTCACATTTGGAGGGAATGGGAGTTAGATTAGTGCACAATAGTCTTTAGGGCAAGTGGGAGATTGTTAGGATATGTGCCCTTAAATCCTATTGTATGGTGCTATGTATGATATTATGTATGACATTATGTGAGAAATAATGTATGACTTAATATTGTGTTTAATAAAGTTGTTTTATTCTTATCTAAAGTAAAGGTAACATGAATATACGGACATTATCAAATAGTCCATGAGATGCATAGTATGTGATTTATGTGAAAAGTCACAGAAGATATAAATCACAAGTTCTTTGTAAACTCAGAATTTTGGTTCGTAGTCGGTGATGAAATTGGGCATTTCATCTGCGAAGACTATAACATATTAACTACGATGATTTGTCTTGATCATGGAAGTGGTGACTTCTAGTTAATATGTTGGTATGTTTTAAGAGTTAAGACATATTGAACTGGACCGCTGTAAGATTTATTATTCTCTTAACGACTGTCAATTGAGTAATAAATCTCACGACTTGTATTCACATGAACTCTTAATCCTCAGAGAATAATAGACCTGATCATGAAATGTAGGTTGCTTTGATATATCAGGAGTGAGATCTAAAATAACGGTCAAAACCTCAGTATGTTGGGCAGCCACATTTAGTGTTGTTGGAACATATATTCTCAAGATGGAATTCATAATCTCTTAACGGAGATATAAAATATTCCCTTGAGATAAGTTTAATGGGTACAGTTATTCAGAGAGTTAGGCCTAATCACTTTAGTAAGACTAAAGTATATATTTATGAAATTGGATTTTATAAATATATGGTGAATAACTCAAAAGGATTAAACCGGGTACTCAAGGATTAAGATGTAGTAATTTACAAAGTGGCAGTCTCTATTCATGACTTTGTATTACTACGAATATTTTATGAAGGGGTTGCATGTATAATAAAGTCTTGGGATATAATTTATTAATGAGGCCTAGAGTGCAATTATATTTATATAGTGGTATTAAATATAATTAATGGTAACTTTGGACTTGTCAAGAGTTGACAGAAAAGCGCAAGGCCCATTGGAGCTAGTGTCTTATTTGTTCCCTTTTGGTCCCACTCCAAGCCACACACTAAAGCCCAATTGGGAAGGCCCAAAAAGCTAGCCCAATTAGATAATCAGTTATGTGGAGAGAAACATACAGAATTTTATATTGTATGAAATGGTTTGTATGTGTAAGGTAATGAAAATAAGGAAGAGAGATACTCTTTTCATATTCTCTCTAGAAAACATAGAACTGATTGAGAGACCACACATCTTGGGCATCAAGTGGAATTGGAGTGAAGATTGAAAGTCTTCCCGAGTACTTCATTCGGTTTTGAATTTCACCGCATCAAGGTACACTCTCTTGTTCTTATATTCTGAAACCTACATAGTGCATGTTATCAATTGCGAATGAAGTAGATCCGTTTTCTTTCCGCTGCGTGTGTTTTGTATTCGATGCAAACATGTATATTACCCAACAGAGTGAGACTCACTCTCCCTCTCCTAGCTCTTCTTTTCCTCCATCCTTAGGATCTCTACAAAGAGTCTTTTCCTACACCATATGGATCTTTCATGAAGGTATAATCTCTTTCCCTAACTTGTTTTTTGTATTGCCATGATGAGAATTTAGGATTAAAAGCATGATAGCAACTATTTAAATTCCTTTGAATATGTTTGAATGTTCTTAAATGTTTTTATGTGTTCTTCATATGTTCTTGGTTGTTCATCATATGTTCATGCATAACACTAGTTTTAATCTTAAATCCACATCAAAAATATGAAAAACATGTTTGTTTCATAATTCTTTCAAATCCTTGAATCTAGGTTATCACCATTCACACACATTCACTAGAATTTATTTTTCAATCCAAATGCAATGCTTAATAAATTGAATTAAGGTTTATCACATGCACATACATTAAATTCAACATGTAAATTAATAACATATTGGATGATGTGATATGAATGTTAGCCACCACAGTCTAGAAGACTGGTTTCATCGGGCAAGGTGGGTGCCTAACACCTTCCCACCTTGTAACATAGCCTCCGAACTTAGATCAATGGTTAGTAGATCAAATGCTTATCCTTATAATTTTCAATTTCTAGATTGCAACTAGGAAATAAAGCAATGTACTTTATCTTAGATTGTTTCTAGGACCAAAGCCATGTAATTTTCCTATGATCAATGTAAATTCAATTGGAAATTAATAAAATAAGGAATTTTTCAATTTTGGTTTTCTTATTTATTCCAATAATTAAATAAGTGGCGACTCCATTGTAAAACCCTTAATCTAAAGGGGAAAATATAAATAGTTGAACCTCCATTTTGAGAGGCAATAACACGACTCCACCCATTCACGTGGGTTTGGCCCAACATCACCTAAAAAAAAAGGGGCCGGGGGCGCGATCTCTCATAGTAGCGACTCTATTGGGGATATTGAGGGCTAAGCTTCAATTAGATTATAGTGGCCAACCATGTCATTGTTTGTTTATTGCTTTTTTGTATATAATATGTCTAATATGTCGTTATTTTGCATGTCATGCATCATTTGCTTGAATGAAATTATTTTATTTGTGTGTTGGCTCGGAAGCAAGGTAGTATTAACCATGGATTGTGGTCTTCCTAAGACTCACATACCCAGCGGTGAACCTACCACCCATCGCGAAAAGGATTATCATGGTTATGCCATGGTGGTTCATAGGGATAAACAGTACCGTTTGGACCAACGCGGCACTCTTGGCGTCACAAGTTGGGAGGTACTGTTGGGATAAGTGCCCTTAAATTCTATTGTAATATGCCATGTATGATATTATGTATGACATTATGTGTTAAATGATGTATGATTTAATATTATGATTAATAAAGTTGTTTTATTCTTATCTAAAATAATGGTAACATGAATATTCGGACATTATCATATAGTCTATGAGATGCACAGTATGTGATTTATGTGAAAAGTCACAGAAGATATAAATCACAAGTTCTTTGTAAACTCAGAATTATAGTTCGTAGTCGGTGATGAAATTGAGCATTTCATCTGCGAAGACTATAACATATTAACTACGATGATTTGTCTTGATCATGGAAGTGATGACTTCTAGTTGATATGTTGATATGTTTTAAGAGTTAAGATATTTTGAACTGGACCGCTGTGAGATTTATTATTCTCCTAACGACTGTCAATTGAATAATAAATCTCACGACTTATATTCACATGAACTCTTAATCCTAAGAGAGTAATGGACCTGATCATGAAATGTAGGTTGCTTTGATATATCAGGAGTGAGATCTAAAGTAACGGTCAAAACCTTAGTATGTTAGGCAGCCACATTTAGTGTTGATGGAACATATATTCTCAAGATGGAATTCATAGTCTCTTAACGGATATATAAAATATTCCCTTGAGATAAGTTTAATGTGTTCAGTTATTCAGAGAGTTAGGCCTAACCACTTTAGTAAGACTAAAGTATATATTTATGAAATTGGATTTCATAAATATATGATGAATAACTTAAAAGGATTAAACTGGGTTCTCAAGGATTAAGATGTAGTAATTTACAAAGTGGCAGTCTATATTTATAACTTTGTATTACTACGAATATTTTATGAAGGGGTTGCATGTATAATAGAGTCTTGGGATATAATTTATTAATAAGGCCTAGAGTGCAATTATATTATATAGTGGTATTAAATATAATTAATGGTAACTTTGGATTTGTCAAGAGTTGACAGAAAAGCCCAAGGCCTATTCGAGCTAGTGTCTTATTTGTTCCCTTTTGGTCCAACTCCAAGCCACATACTAAAGCCTAATTGGAAAGGCCGAAAAAGGCTAGTCCAATTAGATAATCAGTTATGTGGAGAGAAACATACAAAATTTTATATTAGAATGAATGGTTTGTATGTTCATATGCATGTGAAAGAGAGTCTCCTTCATATTCTCTCTAGAAAAAACACATAGAACTGATTGAGAGACCACACATCTTGGGCATCAAGTGGAATTGAAGTGAAGATTGAAAGTGTTCTCAAGAACTTCTTCTCTTTGGTTTTGAATTTCACCGCACCAAGGTACGCTTTCTTATTCTTATATTCTGAAATTTACATAGTGCATGTTATCAATTGCAAATGAAGTAGATCTGTTAATTTTCCGCTGCGTATGTTTTGTATGCAATACAAACATGTAATTTTCCATCAGGTACGACGTCCTAGCTTGTGGGTACCTTTAACCTACCTTCTACCCATGTTGTAATGACCCATAGAAACTACCTTTAGGTCGATCCATGTAAATTGCATTTCATTACGCATTTGTTTGGTTGTTGTTTGAGCCATCATGACCCAAGTCCAACGCTTAGGCCAATCATGATTGTTTGAACTTTGTATGTTGTGAATGAACTCAAACCCAAAAGCCTATGATTGAACTTTACTTGAAATGGAAGCCCAATTTGTTTCTTGAATGAGTCTAAGCCCAACACTTGAGCCCATCAAAGGTGTATACGCATGATCAACATCAAAGGCCAAAAGCTCACAAGATGCATGCCTTCCAAGTGTAAGCCCAAGCCATTTCAAGCAAATACCAAAAGATCATAATCAAGGTTCAAGCCTTCCAAATGCAAGCCCAAGCCATTTCATCACAATCAAGGTTCAAGCATCCCAATCTCAAGCATCTTAAATGGACCAAGAAGAAGCAAGTGGCCCAACTTTGCCTCACTCCACATTTGGTTTGCAACATCATGGTTAAGTTTAAAGTTTGTTTGTTTATTCCATGTTTCTATGTTTCTTTGAATTCTAAAAATTCATGTAGCATTTGATGTACTTTGTTCATGTATATATTTTTAAAAGAAAATTAAAAAAAAATTTCAAATGAGAAAGTGTTTGGACTAGGGGCATTGGGCCTTTGAGTCATTTAAAAAAAAAATCTTCGAACTAGAACCATTGAACTTCCTGTTTGGGGGCGTTTTTCGGCTGCCCAGCCACGTGTGGTCCTTTAGAGGGGTGACCTTATTAGGCCCGGGTTCTTTTTGGGGAGTTGCGTCCGAAACTCAACATTGGGCCACGTGGTCCAACGGCTACCGGCGTACTTTTAAGCCTACCAAGCCATTAAAACCAAAGTTTAAGAATCACAATAATAGTCGAATAAATATGTAATACGCATTTGATTGGTAGCTTTGATTAGTATTTGTAATGACAATTAAAATAAAGTAGTATTTATTTAGAGGTAAAATAATCATGTGCCTAATGAGCTAAATTTAAAGATATGGGAGCAAAGTCACTTATCTTTGTATAGTTTGCAGCTTCAGCTGTGTAGTAGTGAGCTGATGGGATTTCAGCAGAATGCCAGCGGTAGAGGCTGGTTAAGTTTGCTCCTCTTATCATGCATTTTAAATGAGTTTAAGCCTTGGTTAATAGTTGTAATAGTAGTTGGAATGAAGTAATATGTAATTAAATGTGAAGTAATCATGTATTCAATGAAGTAAATTTAAAGATATAGAAGCAGAGAAACTTATCTCTGATGGCTTGCAGTCCTAGCGGTACAGCTTCTGAGATTTGATAATATTCCAGCAGAGTGACCCCAGGGGTAGAGGGGCAGTTTGCCATGATAACTTCAACATTAAGGGGGAAAAATGGGTGCAACTGGAGGGAGAGAGAGTATGCCCAGCTGTGTGTAGGGGCTGGTTAAGCTTGCCTCTCTTATCATGCACTTAAATGACTTTTCCCCTTAACAATGCTCTTTTAATTGTTGTGATGTTATAAATAGTGTTACCTTCCATGAGAAGGGCTTTTGTACGAAGTATTTGTGCTTTCTAAGGAAAGGACTTTATGCAAGAACTAGTTGTGCCTTCTAAGAAAAGGGCTTTTGTAAGAAGTAGTTGTGCCTTTTAAGAAAAGGGCTTTGATATGAGATTTTGGTGCCTTCTAAGAGAAGGGCTTTAACATTAGAAGTTTATGCCTTTCATGAGAAGGACTTTTAGTATGAATGTTTGACATCTCTTGAGAAATGTGGAGATAATGAAAGATATAGATGTTTTGTGGGATGTAGTGTTTGTAGTATGTATGATATATGACAGTATGTGAGATATGGAGGTTAAAGACAGTAAACATGTGAGATTATAACAGCTGGAGAAGTTGTAGAGGTTGCTTTCCAAAAGGAAAGATTTTGTAAGATGAGAGCATGGAGATGTATTTTGGTATTTGGAGATAGAAGCAGTAAGATAGGTGCATTTTCTGAATATAGAGAGGGAGAGAATGAGTATAAGAAAGGTAATAATGATGTAGTGTGTTTAGCAAAGCTGCTGGGATTTTCTGCTGGAGGAGAAGTAGAGACTACTTTCCAAGAGGAAAGATTTTGTAAGAAAAGAGTATGGAGATGTATTTATGAGCAGCAAAACAGTAGAATTTCAGAGAGAGAGGGTATGAGAGTGGAGCTTAGAAGAGTTGTGGTGTGTTTAGCAAAGCTGCTAGGATTTTCTGTTAGAGGGTGTATGAAGGCTTATGAAGAGTATTTGTGAGCAAAGGGCTGGAGAGTTTGTTCCTCATTTTTGAAACTAAAAACTCAAGAGTTTAGAACTCCATTTAGAGCTTAGAGAGAATAGATAAGGTGATGAGAGAGTTGTTCCTCCATTGGGTTCTCTATTGTTGTTCCCTTAAGGTGTTCATGAAGGGTCCCTTTAAAGCTGAGTTTTAGGGGGTATTTTAGCAAAGAATCTCAGCCAAAATCTGTCCCAAATAGCAATAAATCTTCAGAGAATCCATCTTAAGATTTGGTCCAAAAATGGTATGTTTAGCTTTAAGGTATTCTTGCTATTTCGAGTAAGAGCTGCTGGGAAAAGAGTAGCAGAAAAGGAAAGTATTTTAGCAAGGGAAAGGTAGTTTCTTTAGTTGGTTTTGATTTTAGCCAAATGAGGAAAAAAATTTAATGCCCAAGCTGCTGGGTCAGCTGTGACAGAAAAGCTATGATAGAAAGAGCTGTGATGGAAAAGCTGTGACAGAAAAAGCTGTGATGGAAAAGCTGTGACAGAAAAAACTGTGACAGAAAAGCTGTGACAGAAAAAGCTATGACAGAAAGCTGTCCCAGCTGTCAGGAAAAGCTGTGACAGTGTAACACCCCAAACCCTTAAGAAGGATTTAGATGCATAACCTGTCTTATAAAAAAAAAATCAACAATGATATAATGGAACAGAGCGTAATATCTATCCTCAAATAAACTTCTTGAATATCATCAGATTTCCTTAACAATCCATAAAAACAAAACAACAATAATATTCTTGAATGTAAAATCTCCAAATAACATCTCAAAATAGTTCCAAAATAATAATCTCATTGTCCTGAAACAATTTTACTAAAACAATTCTGCAACTATCAAGCTCCAAACGAAGTCGTCCATCTAAGGCCCCACTGATCTACCACCAAATGACACTCCATAACTCTAATCTGAAAGGATGGAAAAAGGGGTGAGCTAAAGGCTCAATAAGAGACTACAAACATGAGGATGTCTCCCAAAAACAAACGATAATATCATTGACAAAATATAGTCATCACGATACAATTAAAATTAGTTTAAACTGTAATATAATATATTCTATAAAGCTGTTAAAATAAAACACTTCACTATAACACTGTAAACATTAATAAAATAATGACCATATTTATATGCCAATATGCACCAAATAGGTAGAAACAATTTTATTTTGAAAATAAGCAATTTTCCACCTAAAAGAACAGTAGTAAATAAACAGTAATTCAATATGAAAAATATTAGTCAAACACAGACAAAAGCTGCTAAACACTCGGTGGGTGATTTCCCATGGGAACAATAACACTAACCTCAAAGAGGCAACACTAGCTCCGAAGAGCAACAATAACACTGCACCACACCACACTAACACTACTTCGGCCGAAGACCAACACTTAACCCTGTGTTGGCAAAGGTTGCAGACTGTCTAGTTGACCATTTGAAATACTCTTGACATATACAGTTTCACAATAATATACAATAAATAATAGAGTTTGAGTATGTATAAAGCACTAACAATGGTATAAGTCTTTGAAACTTCACTTTTGCAATTATGTGTATGTATATATATATATATAAATAAATTTTTACCACAATTATATATATATATATATATATGTAAAAATATATACGTCTTGAGAGACGTCATGTGTTGAAGTCTACTTACCTCTAGTGGCTAAACCAAGCTTCACTTCAATTGCTCGAAACAACGTCAACTAGAACCTAAATAATAATTAAACAATTCAATAAGGGCAGGTTCTTTAATAACCACAAAGTCCTCTTGATAAAACAATTCCTCAACCACTATGAAGATTTGGCAAGATAAAATTTAACGTGTCTTTCTAATATAACTCCAAACCTATTCTAGATTAAAATAATAGTATAGCATTCCCTAACCTAACATCTAATATTTATATAAGAACACGTTACCATAAGCAACCCTATAACCTATGTGCCTATATACACCATATATCTTATCAATGCATTCAAAGAAGACAAAAGAATGATACATTAATTAAGATTTTGCATGTAAACCTATAATATATATATATATATATATTATGACAATCATCACACCTTTTATATATATATATATATATATATTGTGAAAATCATCACACCTTTTATATATATATAATATAGTATATTGCTTCAATCCGTATATATACAAAAAGGATGATTCATCCAATCCATATATATAAAGGCTTATATATATATTCATCCAATCCGTATACAATGATTCATCATATAGTACATGGATTCTTCAAGCAATGATGTTCAAATGTTGGATAATCGCCAAGCGGTGCAATGACAGTAATATATTCAATATTCAAACGGTGCATGCCTTAAATTCACGCACATGGAAGTTACATCCAAGGCGCTGCATTTGATATTGATATTCGGCAATCCAATTTATACATTATTATCATTGAAATTCCAGCAAACACAATTGAAATTCCAGCAAACACAATTGAAATTCCAGCAAACTTAATACTAACCCTAACACTAACATGTCAATGATGAAATCCCAGCAAAATAAAAGAAAAAAAAAGGCTTTCCTAGAATGATGCTTACCTCAAAACCAAGATGAAGTTGCTGGCTGCCCTGAAGTGCACAGCCTCCTATTCTTTTGTTTATGAGAAACCCTAATTTTCTTTCATAATAAGCTGTTGCACTTGGGCTGAAAATTCAGAAGCCTATTTCAGGTTAAGGCTAATTTCACTTGGGCTGAAAATTTAGAAACCCACTACAACTAAAATAAACTTCCAAGACCCACCTATATTCCCACTAAACTCATTAATATTATTTTTATTATTGTTATCATTATAAAAATCACAATATAAAATTAATTATCTCCTCCAAAATAATTAAGCAATTTATCATATCTACTCTCTAGAAGTAATTAAATTAAATTTAAATGAGACGGGTGTTACAGACAGAAAGCTGTCCCAGCTGTCAAGAGGGGCTGTGACAGCTGTCACAAGAAAGCTGTTTGCTTTGGGCATAAGCAAATGAGGTCAGCTAGGTGATTTCTGACTGATGGAGAGGTCATTCAGCATTTATTTCTTGGATTTGGCTGAAAAATGGTAAGATCTCTTTGAAGGGCATCTTGCTATTTTTGGTATAGCAGCTAGCTGCTGGGATTTCAGCATTAAATGACTGATGATATCACTTCCAGCCAGGTGTCAAGTGCTGAATGCACTGCTAGGATTTAGTTGGAAATGTTTCCTTTCTTGGGTGTTTGTGTTTTGGTTCAAGGTTCCATTACAACACATTTCTAGCAAGTAATAGAAGGATTGGTTGAAGGTTAATGAAGCTTTAGAGAGTTAGTCTCATTGTGTTGTGACATAATCTGGTGGGCAAAAAGAGTATTTGATGTTCTGTTCTGGCAGCTGGCAGAGAAATATATGTTCAGATTGTGGCAGACAGCAGTTGGGTATCAAAGATATCATGAATATTTTGTATATAGAGAGAGACAAAAGATAGCCAATCAGATTAGGCCTTGTGTTTGAGTTGGATTTTAGCTGAAAGTAGTAATGAGATTTAGGTAGAATAATATAATAAAGTTTCTAAATTTGTAAAGCAATAGCTGGGGGTTGAATGAACAATTATTTTCCCAGCAGTTAGACGGCTGGGGATATTGAGCATTTATCATATGATGAATATTAAGCTTTAGGAAAAGTGTAATGGGGAATCATATCATTTTAAGTGCTATGTGATGAGAGATGCTTACCATATGTTACCCGTTACACACGGACTCATCAGAGTTCAGGGAGTTGAAGAAGACACGCCAAGCAACATGTTTCTTTTATCAACTTTAAACCGCTGGAGCTTTACTGAACATACCTCTTGGCCCTCCAAACCACGACTCCCAAAGTTTCCCCAAAGGGACTTTTGAGCTTAGATCATAAGCCGAAGATGAGATGACGTACCTCGGGTTTTGTTGTCATTTTGTGTAAATATGAGCTCTTGTTGAAGAAGCCGCTTGCCATAAGTGTAAGAGAGGTAATATGGGCCATGCATCCACCTCTTGAAGTAAGGATCTCGCGGGCCATGTGGGCCCAATCCATGTAGTTGAATGAAACATGAGCTTATTTTGGGCTTTAAATAGATTTTCCCAAAAAATCAATAATATGTTGATGTGGCATAGGTTGCCAATGAAGTAGTACCACGTAGGCCGAAAAAAGAGTCCTCAACATTTAGCCTCTCGAGTGCATGGGCTTGTACTGCAAGGGCATGCACGAGTAATGAAATTGCTTGAAGACCTTTTTAGATGAGGCAGTCCGAGGCAGCAAGGTAATGTTACAGTTAGTCAGGATTGTAGTTGGGTTTGGTGCTGCTGGAGTGAGGGCAGCATGGTAATGTTGCAGCTGGATGTGGTGTTGTTGGAGTGAGTGCAGCAAGGTAATGTTGCAGATGGATGTGGTGCTGCTGGGTTGAGTTTGTTGAAGTTGATGCATTTAGAACTGACTTCATTCTTGTAGTTGTGACCGTGGTTGGTCCATTTGAAAATAATATGAGAGCAACTTTCAATGTTATGGCTGGAGAGGATACCATTCTTGATTTAGTGGTTTGAAGTTGTTACTGGCGAAAGTCTGGATGCTGAGCTTACGGCTGGGGCAGTTTAGAATGTATTTTGACATCATAGCAGATGGCCAAGATAATATGAGCTTTCCATTGAGATTCCATCCTTGTTGGAAGAGTTGCTTTGGGAGGCATAAAGATTGAATGGCCACTTATAGGATTGGATGCATGATTATGATTGTATTGATAGAGTCATAAATGGTGATCATATTTTTGAATTTGATAGTACTGCTAGGGTAACAAAATAGGTGCTGCTGGGCATGTGCAGATTCAATGTAGCAGAAAGTTCCATAGCTGGAGCATTAGCTTTGATTTAATCAGTAGGGTGACTGGTCTTCATGTAGATCTATGTGTAGTCCTCTCAAATAGATAGTGAGAGACCAATCCCCCAAGTGTAAAATGACGTTTGAAAAGATCCTAGCGGTGTGATGTATAAGACCGCTATGATTCCAATAGTGTAGTGCGTGGGACTACCACGGCTTTGAAGAGGGTGCGTGGGACTTCCACGGCTTTGAAGAGGGTGCACGGGATTGCCACGACTTGATATAATAGTACTCCAATGAATAGAGCTTCATTTGTTACTTGTAATTTTGTGAGAGTGCGGAGTTGATAAGTGATGTGTTCTTGAAAAAAAGTTGGCCGCTGCTGGGCTAATAGACATGTATGGTGGAAATGCCTCCATTGATATTGTTATGATAAATATCCAATTGCAGCCCCTAGAGATGGAACCTTTGGATTGATAAGACCAAGCCCCCAAGTGTAGAGAGGCCTTGGATATACATATGTTAGCAAGTGAGGAGTACCTTGAAAAATTCAGCAGTGAAATTGGTACTTAGTTGCTTGAAATAGTGTAGGTACTTGTGGTAATGATCTTGTATAATGATTGCTTGATTGAGCATGCTTAGATCAGTAAGTTTGTCTGCTAGGGACAGCTATATAGACTGATGGATCTGCTGGAGTTCTGAACATGAATGGCTGGGGTTTGTTCTGTCTGCCTAGACAAGCTGCTGGGTGTGTGTCAGTTTACTGTTGGAGTAATCTTTCCTTGATTTGAATAAGTGGTTCATCTTTCCAGATGACTTTGTGATTTGCTGAATGTAATGACTATTGAGTAGATGATAATGATTGAAAATATTTGATCTTTGTGTCATTATGAAGGAAATAGTATTGACAGCTTCTAGGAAAGTATGGCTGGCATGAGTTCCAGCGGTAAGATAGGAAATACCAGATTGATGGCGATGGTCTGGATCCAGCAATAGAATAGTATGGTGGCAGCTTCTCCCTTGTGTTTAGGAAGTAAGTTCAGCTGAAACTCTTGTTGCCCTTAAGTAGGAATCAAGGGCACTACTTGACAATGTCGGTAGATGATTCTTTGTTGGACTTAGATGGTTTGGAGACTACTTCATCTTTCCCAGCAATAGGTGGATTCTTGTCAAGTTGTTGGCCATTGGCTTTTTGCATTTTTCCCCATTTGCTGGGTTATAATCAGAAGTAACAAGAACTGTGGAGTACTCATCTTGCTCCCCAGCGATGCAAGGCTTTTATTGATGGAGTAACTTTTTAGACCTTTGTAGCAACTGGGTAGATTGTGTAATGTGAAGATACAGCAGTAGGTAGTTTGGAATAGTGCCATGGAATTGCTGGGTGTATTCAAGTAAGCCTAGATCTGATTTTGCTTGTGGAGGGCATCAAGAGTGATCCTTAATTCTTCATGAGAGCATTTTTCAGCAAAGATTCCCCAGCAATGGGAGTAGGTTGAATAGTAGTGCAGCAAAATGTTGGCATGATCCGAGATGTATTAAGAAAGTTCTCTTGCAAAGTTCTCCACTTCTTGAATGTAGGCCTCGAATGATAACCTGTATGTTAGTGAAATAGAGATAATTGCCATGAGATTTTAGTGAGATAAAGATAATTGCCATGAGATTTACCATGGGCTTTGACAAGTAATTGCCATGGGCTTGAACCATGGGCTTTTAATAGGGATTGAATTCCATTGATAAAATAGTTTTGCCATGGACTTGAATCATGGGCTTTTGAAATATATTGTTGCCAAAATATTAACTTTGGGCTTTGGGTGTAATATAATATTAGTTGCCAAATAATATTTAGGCTTTTATGAAATAATTATTTGTCAAAAGTAGTAGTTTTGGATTATTGATAAGATATTGCCAAAATAGTATTGGGCTTTTGTAAAATTTTGCCAATGATAGCATTTAGGCTTTGTAAATTTTTTCCAAAATAGTATTCGGGCTTTTGATAGAATATTGCCAAGAATAGTACTTGGGCTTTTAGTATTTGTAAAATTTTGCCAGACTAGAATTTGGGCTTTTGATAAAATATTGCCAAGGGTAGTACTTGGGCTTTTGAATATTTCTAAAATTTTATGAAATTAGCATTTGGGCTTTTGATAAAATATTGCCAAGGGTAGTACTTGGGCTTTTAGTAGTTTTTTTTTGTAAATAATTGCCAAAATAATATTGGGCTTTTAGGAATAGTTGCCAAAATAGTATTTGGGGCTTTTGAAATAGTTGCCAAAATAGTTTTTGGGCTTTTGTAAAATAGTGCCAAATTAGTATTTGGGCTTTGTAAAATTGGTGTGCCAAAATAGTTTTTGGGCTTTGTAAGATTTGTGCAAGAATAATTTTTGGGCTTAGTAAAATAGGTGCCAAATTATTATTTGGGCTTCGTAAAATAGTACTAAATTAGCATTTGGGCTTTGTTAGATAGGTGCCAAAATAGTTTTTGGGCTTAGTAAAATAGGTGCCAAAATATTATTTGGTCTTTGTAAAATAGTACCAAATTAGCATTTCGGCTTTGTAAGATAGGTGCCAAAATAGTTTTTTGGGCTCTGTAGAATAGGTGCCAAAATAGTTTTTGGGCTTTGTAAAATAGGTGCCAAATTATCATTTGGGCTTTGTGAAATATGTGCCAAAATAATTTTTGGGCTTTGTAAGATAGGTGCCAAAATAGTTTTTGGGCTTTGTAAAATAGGTGCCAAATTATTATTTGGGCATTGTGAAATATGTGCCAAAATAATTTTTGGGCTTTGTAAAATAGTGCCAAATTAGTATTTGGGCTTTGTAAGATAAGTGCCAAAATAGTTTTTGGGCTTAGTAAAATAGTGCCAAATATTATTTGGGCTTTGTAAAATAGGTGCCAAAATAGTTTTTGGGTTTTGTAAGATAGGTGCCAAAATAGTTTTTGGGCTTTGTGAAATATGTGCCAAAATAATTTTTGGGCTTTGTAGGATATTGCTGTGTAGCAATGGACTTAGTAGGAGTCTCGTGTAGCAACGGGCTTAGAGGTGCTGTGTAGCAACGGGCTTTAGGGAGCCGTGTAGCAACGGGCTTTAAGGTGCCGTGTAGCAACGGACTTAGAGGTGCCGTGTAGCAACAGGCTTTATAAGAGTGCCGTGTAGCAACGGGCATTAAGGTGCCGTGTAGCAACGGACTTCAGAGGTGCCGTGTAGCAACGGGCTTTAAGGTGCAGTGTAGCAACGGGCTTAGAGTTGCCGTGTAGCAATGGGCTTTAGGGTGCCGTGTAGCAACGGGCTTTGTAAGAGTGCCGTATAGCAGCAGGCTTTGTACAGGGTTTTATTGGGCTTTTTGGGTTTTGCCCACAAGGTAAATGAGTTTGAGCTTTTTATAGAGATGGTATAATTTTGTGACTCAATATAGTAATGGTATGGTAAGTATTTATGTGGACCCAAAATAATTTATGGGGCTTGTATAGAGAGTATTTGTGGGAGCTCAAGTTGGGTAATAATGTGGAGAATATTTGGGAAGTATTTGTGGGTTTTATTTGAGTATTTTGTATTTGGTGAGTGGGTAAATAGGGATTTGAGATGTAATAATTCATCCAGCTGAAGAAGTGTTTTCTGCTGGGGCTTTTTGATTTTACCGCTGGGGAAGAAAATAGACTGTTCAGCAAAATAAAGGCTTTCTGCTTGATGAGGCTTGCTGCTGTGGAAGTGATAGATAACAATGAATATGTCTTGCAGCATGAGGGTTTGTTGCTGATCAGGCCCTTTGTTGTTGGACTGCGGGATAACAATAAATTTGCCTAGCTATATAAGGTTTTGCTGATAAAGCCCCCTGAAGTTGAACTGTTGGGTAATAGTGCAACCAAAGAAGGGCAATCTGTTGCTGAGACCCTTTGTTGCTGGAGAGATGAATATGTCCAGCGGTAAAAAGGGTTGCTGTCGATTAGACCCTTTCTTATTGGACTGCTGGATAATAATATATCTGCCCAATTGTACAAGGGTTTGCTGATAAAACCCTCTGATGTTGATCTGCTGGGTAATAGTGCAGCTAGAGAAGGGTAATCTGTTGCTAAGGCCCTTTGTTGTTGGAGAGATGAGCATGTCCAGCAGTAAAAAAGGTTGCTGTTGATTAGGCCCTCCCTTGCTTGAAATAATGGTACACATTTCAGCAAATGGAGAGTTCTTTTTTGTTGATGAGGCTCTCTCTTGCTGAAGGGATGAATATGCCCAACGATAAGAAGAATTTCTATGGCGGAGTCCATTTGTTGCTGGAATGGTAGATAATAATGGATACCCCCAGCGATAAGAGAGGTTTCTGCTGCTGGGGCCTTTTTGTGGCTGGAATGACAGATAATAGCGAAAACCCCCAGCGGTAAGAGACATTTCTGCTGCTGGGGCTTTTTATGGGTGTAATGACAGATAATAACAAAAACCCCTAGCGGTAAGAGAGATTTCTGCTGTTGGGGCTATTCTATGGCTGAATGATTGATAATAGCGAAAATCTCCAGTAGGAAGAGGGGTATCTTCTATTGTGGCCCCTATGTGGCTGGAATGATGGATAATAGTGAATGTCCCCCGCCGTAAGAAGGTTTTCTGCTGCTGAGGCCCTCTGTGGCTAGTATGATGAATAAGATTGGATATCCCCAGCAGTAAGAGGGTTTTCTGCTGTTGAGGCCCTTTGTGGCTGGAATGATAAATAAGAGTGAATATACCCAGCGGTAAGAGGGTTTTCTACTACTGAGGCCCTCTGTGGCTGGTATGATGAATAAGACTGGATATCCCTAGTGGTAAGAGGGTTTTCTGCTACTGAGGCCCTCTGTGGCTAGTATGACAGATAAGAGTGAATATGCCCAGCGGTAAGAGGGTTTTTCTGCTACTGAGACCCTTTGTGGCTGGTATGATGAATAAGAATGGCTATCCCCAACGGTAAGAGGGTTTTCTGCTGCTGAGGCCCTCTGTGGCTGGGACAATGGAGGAGCTTCTTTTATGGGGTCAATAAACTCATAATAAGCATGTGGAAGCCATGGAGCTGCTCGAATGATAGAGAGACAAGTGGAATAGCATTTTCGTGAATAAATATGAGATAACATTGTTGTGACTCAGTGCCGTGAGCTGCTGGGTCAAGAGATTTTGAGTATTTGTAGTTGAGTTCTCCCTTATTACATGCGATTCTAGACTTTAGGGGCATGATACAGCGATACAAGCAACTTCCCCAGTGGAGTCGCCAAATGTTCGAAGGCGTTTTTCGGCTGCCCAGCCACGTGTGGTCCTTTAGAGGGGTGACCTTATTAGGCCCAGGTTCTTTTTGGGGAGTTGCGTCCAGAACTCAACATTGGGCCACGTGGTCCAACGGCTATCGGCGTACTTTTAAGCCTACCAAGCCATTAAAACCAAAGTCTAAGAATCACAATAATAGTCGAATAAATATGTAATACACATTTGATTGGTAGCTTTAATTAGTATTTGTAATGACAATTGAAATAAAGTAGTATTTATTTAGAGGTAAAGTAATCATGTGCTTAATGAGCTAAATTTAAAGATATGGGAGCAAAGTCACTTATCTTTGTATGGTTTGCAGCTTCAGCTGTGTAGTAGTGAGCTGATGGGATTTCAGCAGAATGCCAGCGGTAGAGGCTGGTTAAGTTTGCTCCTCTTATCATGCATTTTAAATGAGTTTAAGCCTTGGTTAATAGTTGTAATAGTAGTTGGAATGAAGTAATATGTAATTAAATGTGAAGTAATCATGTATTCAATGAAGTAAATTTAAAGATATAGAAGCAGAGAAACTTATCTCTGATGGCTTGCAGTCCCAGCGGTACAGTTTCTGAGAGTTGATAATATTCCAGCAAAGTGACCCCAGGGTAGAGGGGCAGTTTGCCATGATAACTTCAACATTAAGGGGAAAAAATGGGTGCAACTAGAGGGAGAGAGAGTATGCCCAGCTGTGTGTAGGGGCTAGTGCCTCTCTTATCATGCACTTAAATGACTTTTCCCCTTAACAATGCTCTTTTAATTGTTGTGATTTTATAAATAGTGTTGCCTTCCATGAGAAGGGCTTTTGTAATAAGTAGTTGTGCCTTTTAAGAAAAAGGCTTTGATATGAGATTTTGGTGCCTTCCAAGAGAAGGACTTTAACATTAGAAGTTTATGCCTTCCATGAGAAGGACTTTTAGTATGAATGTTTGACATCTCTTGAGAAATGTGGAGATAATGAAAGATATAGATGTTTTATGGGATGTAGTGTTTGTAGTATGTATGATATATGATAGTATGTAAGATATGGAGGTTAAAGACAGTAAACAAGTGAGATTATAACAGCTGGAGAAGTTGTAGAGGTTGCTTTTCAAGAGGAAAGATTTTGTAAGATGAGAGCATGGAGATGTATTTTGGTATTTGGAGATAGGAGCAGTAAGATAGGTGTATTTTCTGAATATAGAGAGTGAGAGAATGAGTATAAGAAAAGGTAATAATGTTGTAGTGTGTTTAGCAAAGCTGCTGGGATTTTCTACTGAAGGAGTAGTAAAGACTACTTTCCAAGAGGAAAGATTTTTTAAGAAAAGAGTATAGAGATGTGTTTATGAGCAGCAAAACAGTAGAATTTCAGAGTGAGAGGGTATGAGAGTGGAGCTTAGAAGAGTTGTGGTGTGATTAGCAAAGCTGCTGGGATTTTCTGTTAGAGAGTTTATAAAGGCTTATGAAGAGTATTTGTGAGCTAAGGGCTAGAGAGTTTGTTCCTCATTTTTGAAACTAAAAACTTAGGAGTTTAGAACTCCATTTAGAGCTTAGAGAGAGTAGATAAGGTGATGAGAGAGTTGTTCCTCCATTGGGTTCTCTATTGTTGTTTTCTTAAGGTGTTCATGAAGGGTCCCTTTAAAGCTGAGTTTTAGAGGGTATTTTAGCAAAGAATCTCAGCCAAAATCTGTCCCAAATAACAATAAATCTTCAGAGAATCCATCTTAAGATTTAGTCCAAAAATGGTATGTTTAGCTATAAGGTATTCTTGCTATTTCGGGTAAGAGCTGCTGGGGAAAGAGTAGCAGAAAAGGAAAGTATTTTAGCAAGGGAAAGGTAGTTTCTTTAGTTGGTTTTGATTTTAGCCAAATGAGGAAAAAAATGTACTGCCCAGGCTGCTAGGTCAACTGTGATAGAAAAGCTATGACAAAAAAAGCTGTGATGGAAAAGCTGTGACAGAAAAAGCTGTGACAGAAAAGCTGTGACAGAAAAAACTATGACAGAAAGCTGTCCCAGCTGTCAGGAAAAGCTGTGACAGAAAGCTATCCCAGTTGTTAGGAGGGGCTGTGACAGCTGTCACAGGAAAGCTATTTGCTTTGGGCAGAAGCAAATGAGGTCAGCTAGGTGATTTCTGACTGCTGGAGAGGTCATTCAGCATTTATTTGTTGGATTTGGCTAAAAAATGGTAAGATCTCTTTGAAGGGCATCTTGCTATTTTGGGTATAGCAGCTGGCTGCTGGGATTTCAGCATTAAATGACTGATGATATCACTTCCAGCCAGATGTCAAGTGTTGAATGCACTGCTGGGATTTAGTTGGAAATGTTTCCTTTCTTGGGTGTTTGTGTTTTGGTTCAAGGTTCCATTACAACACATTTCTAGCAAGTAATAGAAGGATTGGTTGAAGGTTAATGAAGCTTTAGAGATTTAGTCAAGGTCTCATTGTGTTGTGACATAATCTTGGTGGGCAAAAAGAGTATTTGATGTTCTGTTCTGGCAGCTGGCAGAGAAATATATATTCAGATTGTGGCAGACAGCAGTTGGGTATCAAAGATATCATGAATATTTTATATATAGAGAGATATAAAAGATAGCCAATCAGATTAGGCCATGTGTTTGAGTTGGATTTTAGCTGAAAGTAGTAATGAGATTTAGGTAGAATAATATAATAAAGTTTCTAAATTTGTATAGCAACAGCTAGGGGTTGAATGAACAATTATTTTCCCAGCAGTTAGACGGTTGGGAATATTGAGCATTTATCATATGATGAATATTAAGCTTTAGGAAAAGAGTAATGGGGAAACATATCATTTTAAGTACTATGTGATAAAAGATGCTTACCATATGTTACCCGTTACACACGGACTCGTCAGAGTTCAGGGAGTTAAAGAAGACACGCTAAGCAACATGTTTCTTTTATCAACTTTAAACCGTTGGAGCTTTACTGAACATACCTCTTGGCCCTCCAAACCACGACTCCCAAAGTTTTCCCAAAGGGACTTTTGAGCTTGGATTTTGTTGTCATTTTGTGTAAATATGGGCTCTTGTTGAAGAAGTCGCTTGCCATGAGTGTAAGATAGGTAATATGGGCCATGCATCCACCTCTTGAAGTAAGGATCTCGCGGGCCATGCGGGCCCAATCCATGTAGTTGAATGAAACATGAGCTTATTTTAGGCTTTAAATAGATTTTCCCAAAAAAATCAATAATATGTCGATGTGGCATGGGTTGTCAATGAAGTAGTACCACGTAGACCGAAAAAAGAGTCCTCAACACTTCCTAGTGACTTTTTCAAAATGACCAATTTTTTTTTCCCTTTCAAGATTTAAAAAAAAAAAAGAAAAAGAAAAAGAAAAAAAAAGTCTCCTTTTCAAAATGGTACATGAGGATCTCTTGGACAAAACATTTTCTAAATCTTAATGTTTAAAGGCTTGAGCAATCGACTTGTACTAAGGAATGGTTAATTTCATTTGATCCATGTAAAGACTTTTGCTACTTGACTTAGAATTTAAGAAGAAATGGTCTTAAAAGGCAATCAAAAAGAATCCATCCATCGGAAAATCCCAAGAATCCATGCACTTGATCCAATTTTCAAAGGTCTTTTGTTTCACAACATTAGAGCATTCATACTTTTTCTTTTAAGATGAATTTATTAAAAGAGCTTGAGTCATTGTGCCTACAAGTAAGCATTACTAGGGATAAGAGGCCATCTTTGGTTAAACCAAATTATTTCCTATTACCTAGAATGTTTATTATCCATTGCTAGCCCATTTGAGCCTTCAAACATTTAGCTTTTTTTTGCATGAACCCACTAAAATCTAAACTTGGGGTGGGAAAAATCAAGTTATGCATACTTAAATCTCATGTTGAAGAGGACTCAAATTTGTAGCTTTAAAGCTAATTGATAAATCTCTCCTAGAAGACATGAAAGACAAGTGGAGAATTCATTAGGCTAAAGACAAGAGATCATCAAAGAAAAATGAGGTTTCACACAATTAAGGAAAGAGAAATGAAATTCCATCAATGTAAAAAAAAAAAAAAAAAAGTGTTTGTCAAGTTGAAGAGCCTAAAATTCATCGTGCCAAGAGGAATACAAGATTCATCTAAAAGAAAGTTCATCAAAAAAGAAAAGATTCATCAAGCATAAAAATGTGCAAGCGCATCGAGGCAAGAAAGATGTATAGAGAGTGCATCAAAATGACTTAAGCTGAGAAAAAAAAGGGAGGCAAAAGATCCCCAAAAAGTTTATTCAATCCAGAGATGAAAAACAGCAAAACAAAAAAAAAAAAAAAAAAGAAAGAAAAGAAAAAAAGCCCGCTAGGCTGAAAACCCAAAAGGGCGGTCTATGCAAAAGTTAGGGCCAAAGAAAAAAAGAAGAAGAAAAGAAAAATTGGCAAATCCTACAAAGTTGGAAACTTGAGGATGCAACCTAAAAAGATAAGAATTTTACAAGATGAAAGTCTAGAGGTATGATTCAAGATAAATGAGCATAAAAATAAATGTTGATACAAGTGACCAAAGAAGACTAGTGAGAAGATGACAACGAAGAAATGAGAAAACTCGTCCAATACTTGATTTTTGAATAATGCATACTTGGGGGAACATCACAGGGAATTTTGAGCCTTTTTCTATCATTCATTTCATAACCTAAACCCGGTCTACATTACAACCCATGAATAAGACCTCCTTGAAGTCTTGCTAATTGTAGGCGCATCTTAAACTCTAATAATATTTTTCTCTTGAATTAAAAAGGAAAAATGCTTAAAATTGTCAAACCCCACAGAATGATATGTCCGAGGACAAAATTTCTAGAATTCTCAAATCCTCAAAATGACTCAAAAGAACTTTCAAACCTGGAGCACTCTCCTTATTTGCATCCAATAATGTGATTCATAAATATTATCACATTTCATTTCTTGATTGCCTTTGGAGACTTAATCTGATGATATTCAAAAGGATGAAGCAAATTTGATTACATGAGTTTAATGATCTTGATCCTTCCTAATCAAAGAGATTTGTTTGATTCTTAAATACTTTGATTTGCCAAAATGGTTGTTCAAAGGATCACCTCTTGTTAAAAAAAAAAAATCATTCTTTTTCAAAATCCAGTTCTTCTTGAACTACGTCTTGACCTGATCCTCTATGAGAGAGGTACGTAGGTAGCCTTGCAGAGGCCCGGTCTCAATCACCCAAACAACCTTGGAGAACAAAGTCAAAAAAATGTAACAAAATTGTTTAGGTGCATGTTAGGTTGAGCCCATTTATGTTGCATCAAGCATGCTTAAACTTGAGGCATTGGCCTATTTATATTGTATGTGAATATGTCCTTCTTACATGAAAGCATGTTTTCATTTGAGGCATCAATCCATTTTTTTTTTTTTTTTTTTGCAAGCATGTCTACACTAATGGTAATGGCCAAAAATGTTTTCATGATAATTGGTTTCTAACAAGCTAGAGAAAGAAAGTCTTTTTGTAGGAACCAAGGATGACGGACCATGATCTTCTTTCATGTTCCCTAATGGTCACAACATCAAATGAATTCAACTTCAATCTAAGCATGGAATATGCCCCAAACTAGGGGCATTGGGTAAGTACTTCCAATTCATTTCAATGAATAAATCCATTGCTAATTGAAAATTTCTTTTTGCAGGAATTAAGCAAGGACTTTTCTAGCAATCCAGATCAACTTCTAGCCAAAGTTATTCTCATTCAAAGGATAGGTTTTTCAAAAAAAAATCATCATAAATAAATTTTCATCACTTTTACTCCATCTTTTCTTCATCTTCTTCACTTTTTGATAATGAACAAATCTTCAAATCTCAAAAAAAAAAAAAAAAAAAAGATAAAATTTTCAAAAAAAAAAAAGATTTTCAATTTTTTTAAATATAAATGAATAAATAAATAAAAAGAAAAAGATTTCCATATCTTTCAAAAAAAAAAAAAATAGAGTAGAAAAGAAAAGAGAATTTTCAAAAAACCTTGGGACTAGGGGCATTGGGCTCGTGCTTCTTAGGTTGCTTTAAAAAAAAATTTCAATAAAAAATTTCAATCCCTTCAAAAAAAAATCAAGATTTCCAAATTTTTCAAAAAAAAAAAAAAAAACTTCATTAAATTCTTCTTTAGGAACAGAAAGCTATTATCCTCTTCCATATTCTCTAGTGGCACAACATCAAGTCAATTGTCCACCCTCGGTATTCATCGAAGCATGGGAGATGTCCCAAACTAGGGGCATTCGTCGGGTATGCCAAAGTCCCTTCAATGAATAACTCTGTTACTAATTGAAAATATTTATTTTGCAGGTACTAGGGTAAAAGGCCCACAAACATCGGCATGAATAATGCCTCTCAAATCCTTGGACCTCTGGGAAGCACGTCCAAACTTCAAATCCTTAGACCTCTGGGAAGCATGTCCAAATTCAATCCACCGGACCTCTAGGAAGCACGTCCAAAATTCGATTCCATCGGACCTCTAAGAAGCACGTCCAAACTTCAATCCACCGGACCTCTGGGAAGCACGTCCAAAATTCAATTCCATCCAAAGTTCAATCCATCGGACCTCTGGGAAGCACGTCCAAACTTCAATCCACGGACCTCTAGGAAGCACATCCAAATTCAAATCCATCGGACCTCTAGGAAGCACGTCCAAAATTCCAATCCATCGAACCTCTGGGAAGCACATCTAAATTCAATCCATCGGACCTCTGGGAAGCACGTCCAAACTTCAATCCAACGGACCTCTGGGAAGCACGTCCAAATTCGAATCATTGGACCTCTAGGAAGTACGTCCAAATTCAAATCCATCGGACCTCTAGGAAGCAAGTTCAAACTTCAATCCACTGGACCTTTAGGAAGCACGTCCAAATTTAATCCATCGGACCTTTGGGAAGCACGTCCAAACTTCAATCCATCGGACCTCTGGGAAGTAAGTCCAAATTTGAATCCTTAGACCTTTGGGAAGCATGTCCAAATTCAAATCCATCGGACCTCTGGGAAGCATGTCCAAACTTCAATCCACGGACCTCTAGGAAACACGTCTAAATTCAAATCCATCGGACCTCTGGGAAGCACGTCCAAATACAAATCTATTGGACCTCTGGGAAGCACGTCCAAACTTTAATCCATTGGACCTCTGGGAAGCATGTCCAAATTCAAATCCATCGATCACAACTGAATCCTCATTTTGTCATGACTAGTGGTAAGCATGTCTTGTACTCATTTTTTATTTTTTTCCAAAAAAAAAAAAAAAAGAGAAAGAAAGAAAGAAGAGACCTGCATGTATGAACTACGTTTGGACCTGATCCTCTCACTAGGAGATATGTAGGCAATCTCCCTTGAGATTCGGTCCACATTTTGATCCACTACCTAACAGTCTGCATTCTTATCTGCATGCATCATACATTCACCACGGTTAAATACTGATTGCAAAGTTAGGTGTCTCTTTCATACATTGACATTCGCTTTTTAAGCTCTGTCAATGAGGGGCATTCTGTTGATACCCCACTTTGCAACCCGCATTTAACCTCACTTGGAGGGTAAAAGGGTAATTTTCTCTTGAAAATATGCATCTAGATTCTGGTCATTAGATCCTTAATCTCATTCCACCCAAATGAGCTTGATGTTGTAATAATCAAATCGATTGGTCATAAGCCCTAAACGGACCACCAGATTGAAAGTTATCATTAAATCAAGTTTTAATGGCTGAGATGCACTATCACAAATTGAGTCCGACTATATGTGATTATAAACAATTGATTTCAATTGGTTATAAGTATAATCAATTTGAGATCAATGATGTGTCATAATATGATTGGTTAGGACTACATTTTTTTGGTAAGGTTGCACACACTTAATTAATTAGATAGTTAAGCATTAATTATTCAATGAGTAATTTGTGCAATTATCTTTTAATTAGAGTAAATTTGGGACCAATTAAGTCTGAAATGGGAGTGATTGGAGTCATTTAATGTTAATTGGGAGCTAATTTGGGACCTATTAATATTAATTGTGCTGAAACCATTTTCTAACAAATGATCTCTGCTCACCATTTCATCAATATCTCTCAGAATATTTTGAATCTGTGAATGAGGTTAATTTTCCTAAAAACTGGACATCCGGGGCTTCAATTTGAGCACAAGAACGAAACAATTCCAATCAGAATTGAGTCAGATATGATTTTTCAAAGTTGGCTCCACAGGCTGTTACAGCAGCTATAGGAAAACCGAATTTTGGCTTGCTCCTCACTCCTACCAATCTTTCCATTTAATGCACCAGATTTCCCCAAATGCTAAAATGAGGTCTAGGTTCATGATTCTTTGTCAACTCTCATTAAATGGCCTTCCATTCATATTTCTTCCACCACTACTATATAAACCTCCCTCTTCTTCATTCCAAGACACACAAAAACCCCCTCTCTTCTCTTCTCTTGTGTTCTAGTGAAGTTGAGTAGTCTTGTCATATCTTGGTCTTCTTGAGACTCAAGGTATTAAGTGAGACTCACTCTCCCTCTCCTAGCTCTTCTTTTCCTCCACCCTTAGGATCTCTACTAAGAGTCTCTTCCTACATCAAATGGATCTTTCATGAAGGTATAATCCCTTTCCCTAACTTGTTTTTTTGTATTGCCATGATGAGAATTTAGGATTAAAAGCATGATAGCAACTATTTAAATTCCTTTGAATATGTTTGAATGTTCTTAAATGTTCTTATTTGTTCTTCATATGTTCTTGGTTGTTCATCACATGTTCATGCATAACACTAGTTTTAATCTTAAATCCACATCAAAAATATGAAAAACATTTTTGTTTCATAATTCTTTCAAATCCTTGAATCTAGGTTATCACCATTCACACACATTCACTAGAATTTATTTTTCAATCCAAATGCAATGCTTAATAAATTGAATTAGGGTTTATTACATGCACACATATTAAATTCAACATGTAAATTGATAGCATATTGGATAATGTGATATGAATGTTAGTCACCATAGTCTAGAAGACCGGTTTCACCGGGTAAGTTGGGTGCCTAACACCTTCCCACCTTGTAACATAGCCTCCAAACTTAGATCAAGGGTTAGTAGATCAAATGCTTATCCTTGTAATTTTCAATTTCTAGATTGTAACTAAGAAATAAAGCTATGTACTTTATCTTAAATTGTATCTAGGACCAAAGCCATGTAATTTTCCTATGATCAATGTAAATTCAGTTGAAAATTAATAAAATAAGGAATTTTTCAATTTTGGTTTTCTTATTTATTCCAATGATTAAATAAGTGACGACTCCATTGTAAAACCCTTAATCTAAAGGGGAAAATATAATTAGCCAAACCTTCATTTTGAGAGGCAATAACACGACTCCACCCATTCACGTGGGTTTGGCCCAACATCACCTAAAAAAAAGGGGGCCAAGGGCGCGGTCTCTCACAATCTCTTTTCCCTTAATCTTTGTTATTTAATTTCTGCTATGGATGTGATTTTATTTGGCTTAGATTGTTTATCAATTCTGTTTTAAGCTTTTATTCATTTCTGCACGTACATCATTTGATATAAAACTTGAATTGGTAATTTGTAATTTGGGGATCTAAACATTCATAGTGTTTTATATGCTATTTGAACTTTCAATTTGCACAATAAAAAATTGAAATTGAGGCACACTTGCATGCAAATATGTTATTTAGAGAAAACATTTGATAAATGAATGTCTATTTCTTTATGTATCTACATGTAAATGAACAAATAACAACAATTACCAAACTCGTCTCCCTATTCAAAAGAAAGAAGAGAAACATTTTGGGGGGCGAGGGGGGGAAATCTTGAATGTCTAACTCTATTTGCTCTTACCTTGGTTTTTAAGGTTCAAGTTCATAATGAAAAATTGGTGTATCAAATGAGTTTATGTCCCCAAATATAATGTCATCACCCTTAGTATAACTACCAGAGTCCTGGCAATCAAAGTAGGTTTGAATATCATCTGGAAAGGTTCGACGTGGTGGGTCTAACTCTTGAGGGGTTGATGGATTATCAATCACTGATGTCCTCTCCATCATTTCCTTGAACTTGGAGGATTGCAACAGGAGCCCTAACGCGGACGAAGCCAAGGCGACGCCGCCGGGCCTTATTGGTGGTGGAGCTTGGGGTGTGTCACTAGCACTTGAGCTGGCCTGCTGGGATATAAGGCTTAGTCCAAGCTCATTATTTGGATTTGGTATTATTATTGGATTAAGGTCATCGTTCGAATTTGGTTCATGATTGTTAGGGTTATTTTGGTTATTGTTAGGACTTAGCCACTTGATGTAACGGCTAAGGTCAAAGTTTGTAACGGCGTTAAGTCCGCGGTGCTCTATGGCTGCCATGTCATATGCTGTGGCTGCTTCTTCTTGAGTAGCTGCATCCAAAATAATATTAAACGAAAATGAAGCAAGGGTAATTTGGTAATAAAACTAGCATATAATTAATTGAGGGAATTTAATTTGTATGCAAAATTTGGTGGAAAGTTCGAAAATTTAATTTAATGAATGAATCTTAAATAGCTGACTAAGCAGTTGAGGTTTGGTGATCTATATCCCAACTAACTCAATTTGATTGCATAGATTCACCTTTTTCCTTTT
Organism: Lithocarpus polystachyus; assembly: GCA_033629205.1. Taxonomy (NCBI): domain Eukaryota; kingdom Viridiplantae; phylum Streptophyta; class Magnoliopsida; order Fagales; family Fagaceae; genus Lithocarpus; species Lithocarpus polystachyus. The sequence goes on from CM066166.1 coordinate 45,395,655, forward strand.
TCTTTTTTCTTTTTTTATCCCATTATCTTGACCCTTATATGATTTGTCAATTTTAAAATAGCAACTTATTTATCTTTTTTTTTTTTTTTTTTGCTGAATAGCAACTTATTTATCTTACTTTCTTTTATTTTTTTTTCATGAGAGCTAGTCTCCCATTCCATTTTAACTGTATTTTTTTGGTGTTAATAGGTTGTATTTGTACAGCATCGACTCTCTAGAAATGTTGGACTGGTTGTCACTTGACATGTGGCATGGATGAGGACGTTTCTTAGCATTCATGGAGCATGAGTGTTTGAATGATAGCAATACTAGGGACATAAAAAATCTACAACTTTTGTTATAATTTGTCATGCTTTGAGTTGTAAATAATAAAAGTATGGGCTTATAATTTTACCAATAGACCATATGCTGACAGTGATAGGGATGTTTTGTTAACAGGTTCTTTTGACCATGTATATGTACGCATTAATATTTCTATATACTTTTAAGTTAAATAAAATTTTTATAATTTTTTTTAACAATGTCATTTAAAATTTGAATCCCCTAAAAAAATGATAATAGTAAAATACTGTCTTTTTTTTTTCTTTTTCTTTTTCTTTTAAAGAAAGTACTGTCTGTCAAATTTATTCTTCTGTTTTTATGTCTTTCGTTTTAGCCAAAGAATAGCATTGTTTTAATTTTGAAGTTTGTATAATATTGCAGTACGTCCCCTTGAAAGATAAATCTATCTCAAAACGAATACTCTAAAACCAAAAGAGTAGGCTTATACTGTAGGCATGAAATTACCGTAAGTTCCGAGGTATAGATATTTGTTGCCGAAGACTCTGCCAATACGAGCTTCCCATCTTCCATTATGATGGTGTCTGTATGTATGAAAATACAAAAATTTGGTAACTATAGCATATGGAGCGAGATGACGAGTAACATTTTTATAAGAATATATTACAATGGATTCCTTATTATTTTGACAATTTTGATTTTACATATTTTTCAATAAATAAAATACACTTGTTAATAATTTATTGGCTTTAAAAATCATCCATTCCTAAGGGAGAAATCCTTCCTCCTTGCACATAAGTGTGGATCTCATCATGAATTCCACATAGGGCTCACATTTGTGAGAAGATGGAGGACTCCTCTCATAGAAGTGAATAATTTCATATGTTATTGTGTGATTTTTTTGGATATATGGGGCCGTTTGGTAATATTATTCTAGTAATGTTGTTTGTATTTTTTGAAAATACGTATGGATGAAAAGTGCATGTGAAAATACATGTAATGTTGTTTAAAAACTGAAAAGTATTGCTCAAATAACCATATCAAATGGCCCATAATTTTAACTTTATTAAAAAAATAAATTAAGTACATCTTAAATATTGTTCTTCAGACATTTGTTAACAAAAGATGGTTCATTTAGTTTATTAGCAACAGTTTGTGGTTGTAAAAAGTGAAGTGAGAAGAGAACTAAAATGTACAATAAAAATAGAGTCAAGAATTTCACTAATGAAGTCCATAGCCACACTGAAAAAAAATAAAAATGAAAAAAAAAACAGTACATTAATTCACATTTAAGTGTCCCATGAAAATTGAATGATTACAAAGCCTAAAATAATAAGAATAATACTAATACCTTGCTACGCCTCTATACTTTGAAACGCCACGGGAAAATCCACTACTTTTTCTGTCCATTGAATCACATTATCTAGGAAATAAAAAATAACAATCCAACATCTACGATATCTTCCAGTAAAGATAGTATTCTTGAATTGAGATCTGTAGAAATTAGAGAATTACCTTCTCAAAGACCCAATATACTCTTCTTTCGACTGACTCTTCATCTCTTTGAGTTCTTCTTCATAAGTTGATAGCTACAATTATCATAGTAAAATAAATAAATAAATAAACAAATCTTCATTAAATTTTTTTAAAAGCCCAATAAGTGATATTTTTGGGGTTAATTTTTCCTATTGATAAATGATACTATGTATGTGAACATAATTAGGAAATCATAATGATTATTCTAATTGAGATGAGAAAAATGTACCTGAAAATTGAGGATGGTGTCATGTCCCCAGTACTTCAGTGCTGCTAAGTCATATGCATGTGCTGCAGCTTCTTCATCATCATATGCCCCTAACAAATCCAACATCTCAAATTAAATAATAAATAAAAGAAAGAAAGAAAGAAAGAAAGGATGAAAAGGGAAATAATTAAGAAGAAGCTTTTCTCTCCAAATTTTTATTTCCTTCAATAGTTTTTTTCCTACCAGATACTTCCTTCCTTCAATAGTTACTGTTTGACAATGAAAGGATAAAAATAGAAAATACGTAATTTAAGGATATACCAAACCTACCTAGATAAACTGCATTTAAGTTGGAAACCATCACAGCCACCATCAAACCCCAAATAGAGTATTAGAAAACAAATAAACTGTTAAATGATCAATAATTCAATTAAAAGGACTGCAGGAAAAAAAAAAAAAAAATTAATTATATTCTTTAAACAAAAAAATATTAAAGATTTAAAAAAGAGCGAGAAGAACAAGAACCTTGTCTTCCTTTCTTGTTCTTTGACTCATTCCAGCAATTCTTATCCCACAAATGAGCCTCATAACGACCCGTCCACCGATGCCTAGATGAATAAAATTTACTGTTTTTAAGGCTTAACACAAATGAACACATATATACATATTCCAACAAAAGAAAGCATTCCATTATGAACTCATTAATCTAACCTTGTGACACCCCGGTAAATGGAGCTACGCTGTGGAGGAGAGTCACGAGGCATGCTTTTGCGCGTCCGCTTTGCCTTAGTCGTGGCGGGGTTATTGGTATTGCTATTGCTATTGCTATTGTTATTGGCATTTGCAGTGTTCTTCACAGACCTTTTAGCCATTAACCTTAAAAAGTAAGAAAGAGTGCAAAATGTTGAAAGTGTGATTTGGGGGGAGAGAGAGGGTTAGAGATATGACTAGGTCATCCAATGAGAAGGGCTAGCTTTTGAGGAATGATAAGAGAAGGTGAGAAAAGTTCACTAGTTTTTTTGAGAGGGTAGCCGGCTGATCAGGTGATGAGGAGGATGGTTTTTGTGGCCGTCTCTAAGCGGCTTCTGTAGTCTCTTCCTCTTTGTCCTCACTTGTTTCTCCTCTCTAGGAATACCATTGCCACCTGTGTTCCTTCTAAATTGTGTAGTAATAGGCAATTTTGATACTATAACTTTGCCTCATTTGCTTAAAATATATAATACTAGCCTAGGGTTTAATCAATTCCCTTATTGGTTAATTCCTAATTTTTTATAACCTAACCCCATTTTGTACTCTCTCTCTTGTTTGGTGTGTCATTATCTTGATATTTTTTATTTTTATAGTATTTTTGGTATGCCATGTGGAAATGGAATTTAGAGGTTTGGCTTCTCCAATTTTTGTTGCATTTAATTTTCAGGAGGGGCACACATTTCTTATTCTATGTCTCTATGTTTGGCTCATACATCTACATTTGAATTCCACGTAGGCATGTAAGAGGATAATCACAATAAACTGTGTCATAAAATACCCTATCTCTTAGTGGAGTTCCAAACCCCGTCCAAAATTTAAAAATCTTGCAGTGTCATTTTCTTATTTTTTATTTTTATTTTTTGTGAGAAGTTGCCAATATGTTCTACTTTTCATTTTTTTCTTTAGCCAATATATGCTATGGTGAGTAGGACCATTGGCCCGCCCCCGCGGGGGGTGGGGGGTGGGTGTGTGGGGAAGGGAGGGAAGTGTGCAGGAGCCTTCTTGTTTTGTTTTTTTTTTGGAAGAATACAAGCACTCATTTAAATTGACTATATGTTATACTACTAGTCGAAGGCAAAAGAACATGTGTTGCACGATTTTGAACATAAACTTATATATATATATATATATATATATATAGTCTTACTAAAAAAAATAATTAAATGAATTATTACTACATAATTTAAGAAATTTATTAAGGGTGCGTTTGTTTCACATGAATACCAATTCCGGAAAACATTTTACACCATTGTGTGTGTTTGGCACCAACTGAAAATATGGTCAAACTGAAAATGTTTTTACACTTTGACTATAAAATACCCCCTCACACCCGTAAAACCATTTCCATAGTTGTTTTACCTTCAAACAACATTTTACAGACTGAAAAAGTGGAGAGAGAGAGAGAGAGAGAGAGAGAGAGAGAGAGAGAGATTGGAGTCACCGCTGGAAGCTCATCGGTGCCATCATCCAGATCGTCACCACCCAAGACCGATCCACCCAAAACCGATCTCGTTCTCGACCCAAAGCTCATCGGCGCCGCCGTTCTCGTTCTCGTTCTCGATCGCCATCTAGATCCACCCAATGCTCATCAGCGCCGCCGTTCTCCATCCACTCTGATCTCTCTCTTTCCCTCAATCTGTCACTCTTTCTCCCTCCGATCTCGCTCTTTCTTCTTCTTACTTAATGTTTTTATTTTGATTTTTGGTTGGGTTAAGTGTATATATTGAAATTTTCTGTAATAAAATTTGTTTGGATGCTGAGAAAATGGCTAAGAAAATGTGAAAAATTTGTAGGAAAATAGCATTTTTAGAATGTTACCAAACACCGAAAATTGTTATCTGGATTATTTTTCATTGCACAACAAAACACCCAGATTTCATTTTCCTTATGGGAATTCACTTTCCCCTGCATTCATTTTATGCTTGGAATTTGATTTACATTGAACCAAACGAACCCTAAATTGCACAAAAGAAAACACCTTATTGAATGTCTAAACAATTAAGATTTTGTGTCTATACAAAGAATTAATGATTTAGTAGAGCAAAAGTTGATGAGGAAAATTAAGTTGTTGCTTCCATCAAAAGTACTACTATAATTTGGTGCATCCACTTAGTAATTAAATAAGACAACCAATTAGCACAACCATGATTTCTAATGTTAACTTTTATTAAAGGGCAAGGTTTTGCTACTTACAAAGTTGTAGCACTTGTTGCATACTTGTATGTGTCAAAAAATTAGAGTGACACCTATCAATTGACCAATTTAAAGAAAAAATGGTCTGTTAAAGTCTTAACTTTAGCATTTCTCACAAATAGACTCTCTCTCACATGCACGGCAAAACCAAACCAAATTACAAATTTTTTCTCTTCAAATGCCCATCAAGACACTCTTTTGTCTCTTTCTATATCTCTTTTCTTCCTCCTCTGTTCTTCTCACTTCTTAGATACCTAGCCTCAAAACCAAATCAAAGTACAAATCTCTCTCTCTCTCTCTCTCTCTCTCTCTCTCTCTCTCTCTCCAAAAATAAAACAAAAAAGACACCTAATAACTCAAGTGGATTCGATACCCACCATGGCTGAACCCTTAAGATCTCACCCACCACCAGTAGAGGTCTTCACCTCTTCCCCTCTATTTTTATTTTCGGTCTATTTTTTTTTGTTCATGGCCGAAAGCTCTTTCCTTTATATGTTTGTTTTTTTTGTTTGGTTGGCTGTGGGTTTGAGAATTTGGTACAGTAGACAGGTCATTTAATACCCTTTATGACTCGAGCCACCATTCCCCAATATATCACAAAGAGGCCCAATATTGATTTAGGGCCCAATCTTATGAATCTGTAGCTTGAAGGATTTTTTGGTGAGAAAATAAGTAAGGAAAACCCTAAGCATGTGCACACATACATCAAGCATGCGCATGTATACCCCATGTATGCACACACATTTAAGGTTTCTAAATACCTACAAGGAAAATTTTTTGGACATAAAATCATGTAGAGTGATTTCCACATCATTTGGAAGCCGCCCTACACCCATCTATGATCACTATAAATGGCCCCAAAGGATCTTTTACCAAAACATGCCGAATTCACAAGAAAATAGTGAATCAAAGAGAGAGTTTTTAATCTAAAACATCCTCAAGTTAAAGTTTACTTGGTTGGGACCTATTTGGTCTTGAACTTTGAGTTTTAAACTTACTAAACTTCTTGGTTTTGTTCTTGATTAGATTCACTTAAGGGAATGGTCAAATCAAAGCTTTAAAGAGTTCTAGTGTTAAGGTAAAGGTTCAAACTTTGTCTCTCCATTTTCTTGTTGTTTGTTTGTTTTCTTTCATGTTTTATTGCTTTAATATCTTGCTTGTTAGTTTAGGTTGTATAGTCTTTATATTAGAAGAATGCCAGGTCATTAAATTTATTGTTTTAATCTTTTGTTTTTTACATGTTCAGGGTTTGTGTTTTTGGGCATGCATGCATGTGTATACTTGGATGCATGTGCACAAATGCACATGGGATGCACACATATACCCCATGCATGCTTACACATGCTTGCTCCCAGAAACTCAAATTTAGGGTTCTTCATTTTTTGTTTGTTTTGTTAAGCTTTTATCACATGTTTGGCTTCTGTTTAATTCATTTCTTGCATATTTAGGGTTTAGGTTAGTAGGATAATATCTTTTGATTAGTTTAATTGTTAGATGAATGATTAAGGTTTACATTTTTTGAATAAAAATGAACATGCATATAACACGAACATGCATTGATGCATAGGTGCTGTGATGCAGTAAGATAAGAAATGTAAGTTATGCATAAATCATATGAACATGCATTTGGTTGCTTGTACATGAGTTGTTTGCTTATGATGGATGAACATGATGAATGTCTTGACACCTTGATGATTGAATACGCATGTTATTAATTTTTGATCCTACTGCCTTGTGATATGTTTACTGCCCTTGAACATAAAGCATGAATTGCTAGATGAATGATATGATCTTATTCCATAATGTTTTGGGATGATGTGCTATGTTGAATGCTAGATGCATGTTAGAGTATGTGTGTGAGTATGGAACAACATGTTAGAGGATCCTTTGATGAGATTAGGACTTGGAACACAATGATTGAAAGACCTACGGGTCAGGTGGGGTTGGATGCCTAACGCTTTCCCATTCCTATACCTAAATTCCGGACATGTGTTCTAGTAAAGTTAGTCCTCCCACAAGAGCGCTATATTTATGGGTCCTAGATCTAATCTAGGTGGTGACTCCATTTTATACCCTCTGCCAGTCCACCTTAAGTCGAGGCTTACTTCCCACGATTGGAGAACCGAACTCATCGCGGGTGCTTGCACCCACAGTGGTGACTCCACTAAGGATAAAGAAGTTTGACTCCAATGTGTTCTATAACATAATCTTAACAAAGGCTTTTCTAAGATTTGTTTGTACACACTTTCACTTGGTTCTATTGTCCTTTTGCCATGGTTGGTGATGAGTGGGGAAGTAGAGGCTCCATATAGAGCCAGGACTTTCCGAAGTTTATCCCACCAACTCACAATCCATGCCACTGCCTATGATGGGCTTTGAGTACATCAAAGGTTTGTCCACCAATCCATATGGTTATATTTAGGCCTAAGGTTGGAATAATAGCGCACCTAGTTATGAGTGATAAATTGATCTATCCATTTAGCTTTAAGGAGCTTAGCCACACATAGAGAGACAATAAATCCTATCAAAAGGGAGTACACTTTATATCTCTTGTTTTTTTTTAACCATGTATTCTTTGATCACCTAATTCTAAAGGACAAATCAAAGGTTAAATTTGGGGGATTACCCAAAAGTTATGGCTTACCCTAAGATTTTGGGATGAAAAGAAAAAAAATATTGCACATATAAGAGGCTTATCCCAAAGTACAAAGGTATGTCTTAACTTGAAAGGTTCGTAGGGTCATAACACATTTGCTATCATAAGCCCAAATCAAGGCCTTTCTGAAAATGAAAGTCTTAGGCCTAAGGTAACAAATATGCTATGAGCCTAGCATCAAAGATCCTAAAAAGTCAAATGAATCTCTCTAATTTTAGGCCTCCTTGTTGATCTATCCATTTAGCTTTAAGGAGCTTAGCCAAACATAGAGAAACAATAGATCCTATCAAAAGAGAATACCCTTTATATCTCTTGTTTTTTTAACCATATATTCTTTGATCACCTAATTCTAAAGGACAAATCAAAGGTTAAAATTGGGGGATTACCCAAAAGTTATAGCTTACCCTAAGATTTTGGGATGAAAAGAAAAAAAATATCGCACATATAAGAGGCTTATCCCAAAGCGTAAAGGTATGTCTTAACTTGAAGGGTTCATAGGGTCATAGCATATTTGCTATCATAAGCCCAAATTAAGGCCTTTTTGAAAAGGAAAGTCTTGGGCCTAAGGTAGCAAATATGCTATGGGCCTAGCATCAAAGATCCTAAAAAGTCAAATAAATCCCTCTAATTTTGGGCCTCTTTATTGCATGTAAAGGCCAAGATGATGTGGGAATCATGGACCTTGAGAGGAAGGTCCATGATTCGGGCCTCCTTATTGCCTCCTAGCTAAAAGGTTTAGACATCACATTTTGTACCCGTTATGACTCGAACCCCCGTTCCACGATGATGCTGAATTCTAAGACCCAAGGTTGGTTTAGAGCTCAATCAGATGTTAAATTGACTTGAGAAATGTTAAAATGAAAAATATAACTTTTTAATGAGCAAATAAATCTATTTTGGAAAAGTGAGGCCAAGGAAACCCTCACTATGCCCACGCAAAGAATCGGCCTACGCACGCGGCTTTTTCCATTCGCATGCAGGCACGATCCTACGCATGTATAACAAATTCCGAAAACTAAATAAGGAAAGTTTTTTGCATTAATGTTGAGGTTTGGAATGAATCCCACATCATTTATGATGTGAACCTCAATCGACATGCTTTAAGACCCAACAAATAATATTGGAATATTTGCCCAAGAAAGCTAAAATTTAGATTTTGATAGAAACCCTGACCCAACGTTTATAATTAAAACGCAAACCAAAGGTATTAGTAACAGATCTCGACTCAATGATTATAACTGAATCAAGAACTGAAGGTATAAAATTTGAACACTACAAGGAAGAATCCTTGATAAGTTCACAGTTCTGGAAGAACCAAAAGAAGAAGCAAAACCTCACTTTTTTTTTTCTGATTTTTATTCAATAATCCTCCATTACAATGAGTGCATGCTATTTATAAGACATGACTAAAAATAAGAAAGCATAAAAAAACATACTAAATAATAAAAGCCTAAATTAAAGTTGATTTGGTTTAAAATTAGCAGCTCCAAAATAGGAAAATAGCTAAAAAAAGTTCTAAATAATAGAAGCCTAAAATTAAGGTGAATTTGATCTGAAATTAGCAACTCCAAAATAGGAAAAAATATCTATTAATTGGTATGGAGCTGGAAAGTCAATCAGCCATTAATCCACACCATAAATCACAATTAAGCCAGATTAGCCCTCAATAGCTTGGATTAAATTTATTACACCTTCGTTTTCCTTTGGACCAAGCTTGGAATGTCCTGTGTTAGAATCAGCCTAAATCTCTTGAATCAGCCCATTAAGTGCTTCTTTGATCTTTTAGGATCTTGCTCTAGTAATAGGCCTAACTAGAACATGCAATGCATCCTTTAATGCTTGTTGATTCTCATCATTCCCCCTTTCTTCAAAAGGACTTGTCCTCGAATCGTCACCTACATCAAAAAGAGAAAGATCAGAAACATTATATGTAGCACTAACATTATACTCACCTGGAAGATCCAACTAGTATGCATTATCATTGATTCTCTCAAGGACTTGAAATGGACCTTCCCCTCTAGGATGTAGCTTGGACTGCCTATGGGCTAGAAATCTTTCTTTTCTCATATCCACCCAAACCCAATCACCCGGTTCAAAGAGGACTTGTCGATGACCTTTGTTGGCTTTGGTCGCATATTGCTCATTTTTCTTTTTTATATGTTGTCGTACACTTTCATGGAATTTCTTCACCATTTCAACCTTCTTTTGACCATCTAAACTAGTCATTTCATTAACTGGTAAAGGCAGCAAATCCAAGGAGTTAGTGGATTAAAACCATAAACAATCTCAAATGGTGAAAAAATAGTAGTTGAATGAAAAATCGGATTATATGAAAACTAAACGAATGACAAACAATCCTCCCAATTTTTTAAGTTCTTTTGAATTATAGTATGCAACAAAGTAGATAAAGTTCTATTCACTACCTTAGTTTTTCCATCCGTTTAGGGGTGACAAGTAGTCAAAAACAATAGTTTAGTTACCAACTTTCCCCATAAGACTTTCCAAAAATAGCTAAGGAACTTAATGTCATGATCAAACACAATACTCCTAGGAACACCATGGAGTCGTACTGTCTCTCTAAAGAACAAATCAGCGATATAGGTTGCATCATTAGTTTTATGACAAGATATGAAATGTGCCATCTTTGAAAACCTATCAACAACCACAAAAATCGAATCCCTACATTTTCTTGACCTAGGCAAGCCTAAAGCAAAATCCATAGAAATATCGACCTAAGGTGCACTAGGTAAGGGTAGAGGCTGTTAGGATATGTGCCCTTAAATCCTATTGTATGATGCTATGTAAGACATTATGTATGACTTAAGGTTATGATTAATAAAGTTGTTTTATTATTATCTAAAATAATGGTAAGATGAATATTTGGACATTATCATATAGTCTATGAGATGCATAGTATGTGATTTACTCAAGGAAGATGTAGATCACAAGTTCTTTGTAAACTCAGAATTATAGTTCGTAGTCGGTGATGAAATTGGGTATTTCATCTGCGAAGACTATAACATATCAATTAAGATGATTTGTCTTGATCATAGAAGTGGAGACTTCTAGTTGATATGTTGATATGTTTTAAGAGTTAAGACATATTGAACTGGACCGTTGTGAGATTTATTATTCTTCTAACGACTGTCAAATGAATAATAAATCTCACGACTCCTATGAACTATTAATCCTGAGAGAATAATGGACCTAATCATGAAGTGTAGGTTGCTTTGATATATCAAGAGTGGGATCTAAAGTCACGATCAAAACCTTAGTATGTTGGGCAGCCACATTTAGTGTTGATGGAACATATATAATCAAGATGGAATTTATAATCTCTTAATGGAGATATAAAATATTCTCTTGAGATAAGTTTAATGGGTTTGGTTATTCAGAGTGTTAGGCCTAACCAGTTTAGTAAGAATATACTAAAATATATATTTATGGAATTAGATTTCATAAATATATGATGAATAACTTAAAAGGATTAAATCGGGTACTCAAGAATTAAGATGTAGTAATTAACAAAGTGGCAGTCTACATTCATGACTTCATATTACTACAAATATTTTATGAAGGGGTTGCATGTATAATAAAGTCTTAGGATATAATTTATTAATAAGATCTAGAGTGCAATTATATTTATATAGTGGTATTAAATATAATTAATGGTAACTTTGGGCTTGTCAAGAGTTGATAGAAAAGCCTAAGGCCCATTGGAGCTAGCGTCTTATTGGTCCCTTTTGGTCCCACTCCAAGCTACACACTAAAGCCCAATTGGAAAGGCCCAATAAGCCGGCCCAATTAGATAATTAGTTAGTTATAAAATGAGAAACATACAGAATTCTTTCATACGAGAAAATATACATCATTGTGAAGTGGTGTGTATGTGCGAGTGATGCCACTCAATTATTCTCCCTTAGAAACTGATTGAGAGACCACACTTCTTGGGCGTAAAATGGAATTGGAATGAAGATTAAAAGTGTTCTCAAGTACTTCTAATCTTTTGTTTTGAATTTCACCGCACCAAGGTACGCTATCTCGTTCTTAAATTCTGAAATTTACATAGTGCATATTATCAATCATGAATGAATTAGATTCATGTTTGTTGCTTCCGCTGTGTGTTTTGTATGAGATACAAAACCGGATTTTTCAACAATTAGTATCAGAGCCGGGTTTTCATCTCATGATTGTATAACATGTGATTGGATTTTAGAACAAAGGAAAAATGGTTTCTTGATGATATCGGGTTCACACCAAGGATGTATATTCTCTTGTTTTGTTCGAAGTGGCCTATCATTAAATGAAATTCTTTGTTTTGAAGTTTATATGGGCCATAAACTTCTAGATGATTTGTTGTTTTCAATGGACATCTTAGTTTATTGTTATTGAATGAAACCGTGTCTTCATTGAAATTGCCAAGCAATGCAATAAGGTTAATTGCCTTAGATGCATGCATTTTGAATCCGTATGGTATATTATATAATATATATATATATATATATATAAAAGGTGTGATGATTGTTATATATATATATATATATATATATGTAATATAGTTCTACATGCATATTTTACCAAGGCTTGGCGCATATATATCACATTGATCATCTAGAAGTTTAAAGGATATATGTCTATTCAAGTAACTGCCATGTGCGTGAACCGCTTGGCTTTTATAAATTATACGAGGCTATATATATTGTGGCTTAACAGCCATGTGCATGTGCATGAACTGACAATCCGTATATGCAAATCCGTAAATATGTATATATATATATATATATATATATATATTGCATGAATTCAAGGCTAATATATTAAGGCTTGCACCACTTGGATCATTCATTGCATGGCTTGGATGTTAATGCATCGCATGCATTTAAAGGCTTGCATGGTTTGATTCTTATAAGCATGTAGTGGAAGGCTTTAAGGGCTTTAAAGGCTTATATATATAGATTTATATGATATAAGGAAGTCAGTCCTATATAAGGCTTCTATATATATATATATATATATATATATATATATATTATAATATATAAATCTTTATATATATATATATATATATATATTAACGCTAGGATTAAAGTTTTTGTTTAATGAAATTTATTCCTAATGAGATTAGGATTATGTTTTCAAGGTTTCTAGCGTTATTATAGTTCTTTAGCTTAAAAACCTTTAATTTAAAATATCTAATGGGAGAGAGATACAAGAGTTGGATCTCACGGCCTCCATTATCGGTTCATAGTAGTGTGGGTAAACACCTCGTCTTGGCGTATATGCCTTGCGATCTCAAAGGAGGGTGTTTACTTCATAGTACTACAAGATTGAATTAATCCGTTTAAAGTAGTGTGAACAAGCACCTCGTTTTAGCGTATATGCCTTGTGATCCCAAAGGAGCGTGTTTTGTTCCATTCCTTGATAGCCTTCGCCTTTTCCTCTATAGACACTCGATTTTGCACTTATGATTTAATCAAGGGAGATGACTAGAATGACCATCCATGTACCCCAAAAAAAAAAAAAATCATTCTTGCATTACATGCATCAATTTGTTCCTGTGTTGCATGCATCAGTCTATTTATAGCATATAACAGTGTGTCCAATTTCTAAATCGAACAATTGGATCGAAAGATATTGCATGATCAAGTTTACATAGTCCATATGCATTGTGTCTATGAAGAGTTGACCACACACGATTAATTTTAATTAATTCTGATTGGTTGAACAATTAAAATTAATTAAATAATTTTATGATTGGTTGATAATTAGTGTTTAAAACGTTTAAAACAGGGATGCATGCATAGGAATAAAAGAGATAATTGGATAACAATAAAATTGTAGATAATCTGAACTTTATCAAGATTTATTTTAAAGGATTTATCCACAAGATAATTGTTCTTAAAAAGCCTGAATTATCCAGAAAAGAGATTAAAAAAAAAATCATAGACAAAGGATGAAAACATGTGGAGGTACAAGAACCGGTTAAAAAACCCTAAAAGAGGAGTCCAAACAGCACCCGAACGCGAAAGAACGTTCAGAATCCAAGAGCCAATTTGGAACTTTTAGAGTGCTGAATGGCACTTTTGGAGTGCCGAATGACGCTCTAAAAGGGCCGAATTTTCATGTATTGGGCTTTGGCCCAATGGCCATCAGGTGACGATAAGGCACACCCTTTTCGATCTTTTCACAAAAGGATGCGTCTGGATTCAAACCCTAATCATCCATACCTATTTTTTAGAATCCTCAGGCCTTTATAAATAGAGACTGAACCTCATAATTTAGCACTCTTTTTTCTTTTTTTTACACTCTAACAGGCATACGCTTTGAGATTCACAAATTGCTAAGATTAGGTGATCCTCTCTTAAATTTGTTACGAGAATTAGAGTTTTTAGGTTTCGAAGATAACTGACCAAGTTTCTTTGAACCCTAAATCATCCTCTCAAGTAGAACAGTGCTTATGCAAAAGGTTGCTTTCTAACCCTTTTGTTCTTACTTTTCTCTTATCATGAATGATGCATTTTTTTGTTTTAAATATTCATATTTAGACTTGTTAATTTAGATTGTGAAAATATGCTTTTGATTCTTTTATTTTTACTATAATCTGTTTCTTAGTTTTAAAGATCTGAATGCAATTAACTCTTTTTCTTCAAAACAAAACAGATCTACATTTTTCTTGGATGTAGATCTGAATTTTTTTTTTTTAAATAAAAACGGATTTTGTATCTTCTTTAGATACGGATTTGATTTTTTTAATATATGTAGATTTTTGAAATAAAGAAAGAGAGCATATATTGTTGTTTGTTTTGTTTGATTCACAAAGCATGAAATTATTTTGTGAATGAGATCCTTTTCACTTAATTTTTTTTTCAAATATAAAAACAAATCTAAATTTTTTTTTAACCAATCAAAAGACTTTGTTTTTATTAAATAAAAATAGATCTGAATTTTCTCTTCAAAAACCATTCTTTTTTACACATGCAAAAACAGATCTAGTATTTTGACAAATCAAAACCAATTTTTCTCACCAACTGAAACAGATCTGAATTTTTTAAATAAAAAAGATGATACATTCATAAATGGTTTTGTGTGGTTTAGCTTATTTCATATGTTTAACATATCATTCATAACATGCATAAAATGGTATATTGATCACAAGAGTCTAGAAGGCCAGAATTTGTTTGGGCGGAATGGGTGCCTAACACCTTTTCATTCCGTAACCTAACCTCCGGATTTAGGTCTTTAGTTAAGTAGATCTAGTCTTGTAACTAGGACCCAAAGCCTTGTAATGTTCAAACTTTCAAATTTGTATATTTTTTTTTATTATTCAATCAATGATAGAGGAAAGATTCAGACATGTATTGTATTTTTTTTTTAATTTAGTTTTTCTTATTTTTTTTTTTTTTTGTACATAAAAAAATAAGTGGCAACTCCACACCACTTACCCAAAAAGAGAGGTGACCTAAAAAGCATATCCCCAAATCTCTCTCTTTTTTGAGAAGCAACTCAATTTTTGAGGTCTCTCACAGTGGCAACTCCGCTGGGGATGTCGAGGGCTAAGCGTCGTATTAGACTTAAGTGACCAAAAGTGTACCATTGTTTTGCATGGTCTTGCGTGATATAGTCGTTTTTTTTTTTTTTTTTTTTTGGTTTATTTGTGCTTGATGATATTTTGTTGTATGTATTGTTTGTTAAAACGTTTCCCTAACTGTCATTGTGTGTGCTATCCAAACAATATGTATGCACCCCTTTTCAACAACTTGTGGCGGTAGTAACCATGGATCACCAGTTTTCATTAGATTCGGGTACCTAATGGTGAACTCACCAACTCATAGCCCAAAGTCACTGAATCATTTCCTGTTGACTGTAAAGGACAAACCATGTCGTTTGGACCAATGCAATGTTCATTACATTACAAGTTGGGAGTGGCAATGTAATACTCGGAAAAAAAAAAAAAAAGATTAAAAGGAAGGGTATTTAAGTAAAACTCTTGTGGGGTCAATTTTATCATTTATAATTATAAGGGAGTTTTAAGAAAATAAGGTTGAAACCCTAGCTATATAAAAGTGTATTATATCAACGTATATGGAGAGATGTTTTGAGAGAGGAGACTATCCAAAATACTCAAGTAAAGAAGGTTTAACTACACAATTGAGGTAAGAGCCTAAGAATCTCTTTCTTATCAAATCTAAGCTTATTTGGAATTAGAGTACTTTTTATGTGGGTATTTTGATCAAGAGTTTTAATGATACATAGGAAGAAAAGTTTGAATTTATTTTCGGTAATTACTGCATATTTTTTTATGTTCAATAATAGAATCTGTAGAACTTTAGGCTTTGTGGAACAAGTTTCTACACAGTCGGAATAGTATTGATTTGATGAGTTGAGAGGTCTGACAAGTTATTAAAAAAAGAAAAAAGAAAAAGAAATAATGGCTGTTCCGTAAGGCACATGGATAAGCTTGTACTTCGGAGTTGTCAACATCTCAATAGATGATAATGGTGGCAGATGGTAAAAAAAAAATAATAAAAATAAAAATAAAAACATGTACCTGAAGAGTAGTCTATTGGGGTTTATGCCCTAAAATCCAATTTATTGGCATGTCATAAATAATTAAATTGTTTAATTATATGAGACAATCTATAAATGAACTAATGGGACATTATCATAGTCCATGAGATACATTGTATGTGATTTAGTCACAGAAGATATAAATCACAAGTTCTTTGTAAATTCAAAATGTAGTTTGTAGTTGGTAATGAAATTGGTCGTTTCATTTGCGAAGACTATAACATATCAACTAAGATGATTTGTCTTGATCATGGAAATGGAGATTTCAAGTTGGTATGTTGATATGTTTTAAGAGTTAAGTCATATTGAACTGGACCGTTGTGAGATTTATTATTCTCCTAACGACTGTCAAATAAATAATAAATCTCACGACTTCTATTTACATCAACTCTAAATCCTGAGAGAATAATGGACCTGATCATGAGGTGTAGGATGCTTTGATATATCAGGAGTGAGATCTATAAGTCACGATCAAAACCTCAGTATGTTGGGCAACTGCATTTAGTGTTGATGGAACATAAATTGTCAAGATGGAATTCATAATCTCTTAACAGAGATATGAAATATTCCCTTGAGACAAGTTTAATGAGTTTGGTTATTCAAAGTGTTGGGCCCAACAACTTTAGTAAGGAGTTACTAAAGTATATATTTATGGAATTGGATTTCATAAATATATGATGAATAACATAAAGGATTAAACCAGGTACTCAAGGATTAAGATGTAGTAATCTTCAAAGTGGCAGTCTACATTCATAACTTTGTATTACTACAAATATTTTAATGAAGGAGTTGCATATATAATAAAGTCTTGGGATATAATTTATTAATAAGGCCTAGAGTGCAATTATATTCATATAGTGGTTTTGAATATAATTAATGGTAACTTTGGACTTGTCAAGAGTTGACAGAAAAGCCCAAGGCCCATTAGAGTTAGAGTTTTATTTGTTCCCTTTTAGTCCCACTCCAAGCCACATACTAGAACTCAATTAGAATGGCTCAAAAGACTAGCCCAATTAGATAATCTGTTATATCTAAGGAGAGAAACATACAAAATTTCATAAGTTCTTTTCAGAAGAGAGTTTTCTGAGTGGTTTTTCATTATGATCACATGAGAACATGAAATGGTTTGTATGTGAGTGTTGGACACTCTTATTTTCTCCTTGGAAACTGATTGAGAGACCACACTTTTTGGGCATTAAGTGGAATTGGAGTGAAGATTAAAGGTGTTTCCAAGTACTTCTAATCTTTTGGTTTTGAATTTCACCGCATCATGGTATGTTTTCTTGTTCTAAAACTTACATAGTGCTTGTTATCAATTGCGAATGAAGTAGATCCATTAATTTTCCACTGCGTATGTTTTGTATGCGATACAGACACCTATTTTTTCAACAAATGGTTTTAGAGCGGTCTTCAATTTCGAATTTGTATAACATGTTTTGTGAGTTTTGGAATTAGAGATAATAGTTTCATGATGTTAGAAGATTATATATGCATTTAATTTTCTGCATGGTTGTTAAAACTATGATTTGATAAAAACTGATATTGATGTTATTATGTTGTTTAAATCTGAATTTAAGTATATTAAATTCATCTTTAGGGCTATAGCATTAATGGAATTCAATTTTGATATCAAATTTTGCATATCATGTTCATATATGGTGGTTGTTTGTTCATGAAAAACTGTAGAAAACTGTTTATATTTGCTCTTTAAAAACTGAGAACACGCGTTTTTTGCTAGTAATTTCGCGAGAAGTTAACCCGCAAAAAATGCTACTGAAGCACAAAACTGTTTCACGGGTAAGCTTTACTTGCGAATCAGTCGCGAGATAGTCGCGAAAGTTTCTGTCTGAAGAGCTTAGTCGCGAGATTCTTGCAAAACTGCATTTAAAGGGAATTTTGAATTTTTTCTAAGTGTTTTCAAATGTATAAAGAGCAAGGCTATGTGTGATGAGATTACACATGTTTATAACTAAAAGACCTAATGAGATCAAAGATATTAGTTAAATAAACTCTTAATCCTAAATAGTTTAGGACTTGTCTTTTAAGAAACATTCTAATGAGATTGGAATTGTTGTATGATTAAAAGTCCTTAATTTATTTTAATTAGAAGTTTTAATGAGATTAAAGCTTAATTAAAAGGTATATAGTTTCTAATGTGATTAGAATTCTCAATCAAATAAGTTGAGGATAAAGTTCTATATAACTAATTTTTGATTCATTAGTGTTTAGGGAATCCTAAATAGTTTAGGACTTCCATTTTAGTTAGTGATTCCAATAAGATTAGAGTATTTATTAAGTGCAAGGTTATTAGTTGTGATGGGATCACAATTATTTAAGAAAAACCCAAATAACTAGTGGGAGTGTTGAAATAACCCTTTTGTTAAGTTTATTGTAATGTGAATAGATACCTTGTCTTGACTTCGAGTCTTGCATTCCATGCGGAGGGTATTTATTTCACGGATTACAAGGTTAAACTTCTTTGTGATTGTGCGAATTATCGTTACGTTACTGTGACGTGACTTAGTAACATCACTTTGAATTTAAACAATTAAACACATTTGATATGTAAGGTTAAAATTGTGATTAGATCACAATGGTTTCGTGGCAATTCACTTGTTTTTAAATTTCTAGTGGGAGAGAGATACAAGGGTTGGATCTCACGGTCACAATTATTGGTTCATAGTAGTGCGGGTAAGCATCTTGTCTTGGCATATATGCCTTGCGATCCCAAAAGAGGGTGTTTACTTCATAGTACTAAAGATTGAACTTACCCGTTTAAAGTAGTGTGGACAAGCACCTTGTCTTGGTGTATATGCCTCGCGATCTCAAAGGAGGGTGTTTTGTTTCATGGTACTACAAGTTTAAACATTATAAAGGGAGATGAAATGCGGCTACACATGATTCTAGATAATGGTATACACTAGACTAAGTATAATGTTAACCTCCCAAAGGAGCTATGTCATTATTACTTAGAGGCTAAAGTTAATACAACATATTATTAGTGTATGATAAGAGTTATCATGATAGCACTAATAATGAGAATAGTTCTCAACCAATTAATGTGTTTATAATAAACTTGCTACCAAGGTATTATAGACATGGATTGGGTTGTCGTTGCACCTAGTATAGTGTTTTTTGAGTGTTCCATATTATATGGTTATAGATGCAAAATATAATGTCCCTGTAATTATGTTCATAGTCTCAAAATAAAGTTTTTATAAATTTTGTTCTCTAGCTACTATTTTGATTGAATCACATTAACTAAGAAATAATTTTGGACGTGATGCTTAAAGGAGCTGAAGTACATAAATATGTTTTGATTCAGCATTGTACATGATGCATTGATGCATTGATGGAAGATAGCTTATGATTTGATCATAGTCTACATTGAAATGATAAAATGTTACATTGGCTTCTATCTCAAGTGTGCTACAGCGTGAGATGCAAGAGTTAGTACTAGACTTAGGTTTTATGTTAAGTCTAAATAAGATGTTTGGTATGAATCATATTGAGTACTAAGAAAAGTTTAAAAAGTTCCAATTCTATATCATTTTGTGAAATTATTTTCTTTTTAAAAATGAATTGGAATTCTTGGATGTAGTGATTAAATGTTAATCTCATACGGATATGATCCATAAGTCCTTGTTAGAATCATTTGATTAATTCAGATTGTTTTGAAATTAAATTCTTTTTTTTGTTATCTGAATTGATGAGTGATTTCTACGCAATGGAAGTCATCCTAAAAGCTAAGGCTAGGATCAATATGATATAATTCAAATTCTTAACCTGAACCGAAAGGTAAGGGTGGTAAGAAAAGGAATTTATAATACCAAACAGTTGGACAAGCAAGTTGCCCTAGTAGTTGCCAAAAGGAAATTGGACTCAAAAGCATAACCAAAGGGAAAGTGTTTCTGTTTTGGTAAAGCTAAGCGTTGTCCATGATTGTGCTCTAGATGGAAATTTACATGTTTTACTTTTAAAGTGGAAGTTTCCATCCTTTGTTATTGTATGTTTTGGCACTTATGTCTAAATCTTATTAATCTAAATGATATTCAAGATTGGTGAAAGATGGGATTTTAGAACCATTATTTTATTATATTCCCAGTCTATGAATTATTTTTAGAGGATAATATGATCTAGTGCTCCTTTATTGTAAAGTAATAAAGTTTTAATGACTTCTTTAAGTCAGTGCATACATGAAGGAGGAATAAGACTCTTTTAGAAATACTAAAGCACATGATAAGTATTTTTATTTGCTTATTTCTTTTGGAGATATACTCTAATAATTACTATACATTTTCTAAAGTTGATTTCAAAAGTTTGTTCCTAGGATATTTGTCAAATCGTGGATTGGGTGAAAACCTAGTATATGATACTTCCATTTTTGGAGATGTCTAGCACTTGTGCTAGAAAGGAAGTCTAACATATTGAAATCAAAAGGTATAAAATTATGTGTTCAGGATGGGTATCCAAAAGGAATTGTAGAAGATTGTTTTTGTAGTCATAAAGAAAACAAGATGTTTGTATAGTACAAATACAAAGTTCTTGATGATGACTATGTGAATAATCTTAAGGCTAAACGTATAGTTGTTCTAGAAGAAAATGTTAGAATTTGTAGAAAGACAACTATAAAATACATTTAGAAATGAGATTGTTGTATTAGATACACAAAAAGGCACTATTCTAAATGTATAGCTAGTACACCGGTACAATGTCGTAGTGGGAGGATCCTTTGTCCTACTTAAAGGCAATAGATGATATGAATATGGAATACTGGATCAAGGTTATGTAAATAGAATTGAATTCTATTTAAAGTCTAGAACTTGTAGAGGCGTCAAATGGCATTAAACCTATTGTTTTTAAATAGGTCTACAAGTAAATGAGATTTATAGATTTGAAGGTGAAAACCTTCAAAGTCAAGACTAGTGGCGAAAAGATTTATTCAGAAAGAAATAGTTCAATTATGAAAAGATTTTTTCACCAATAGTCAAGTTTGACTTTATCTAGATTCTCTTGTCTATTATATTTCATTCGGATGAAATATGGCAATGGATATCAAGAAACCTTCTTTTAGTAGCAATCTTAAGGAAGTCATCTATATGATGTAACTAGACTTATACATAGCAAAGAAACAGTAGTGTTTAGTATACATGTTGCTTAAATTCCATTTAAAGATTGAAGCAAGCATCTGAATCATAAAATATCATCTTTGATCAAGTAATCAAATTGTTTGATTTTGATTAAGTATTAAAATTCCTTATATGTGTAAAAGCTATATAGAATAATAAATTTCTTAATAAATGTTGATGACATTCTAATCATTTAGAATGATGTAGAGTTATTGTCATCAATGGAGTTTTTTTGTTGTCTAATCCAGTTTGATATAAATTACTTGGGAAAGATTAGTCACATCCTAAGAATTTAAACTTTGTTAAAATTCAAAAAATTAGGATGTTGGGTCTATCTCAAACTGCTTAAATAGATTAGATTCTAGTCAAGTATAGCATGTAATACTTCAAGAAAGAATTCTTTCCTTTTAAGTTTGAAGTTCCTTTATAAAGAACTATAGTCCTCAGACATATAAAAGGAAGAGTATATTAAGACGGTTCCTTATACCAAATAAAAAGGAAGTCTTTATGCTATGCTAAATACTAGGCTAAAAATCTATTTCGTGGTGGGCATGGTAAGCAAATATCAATTGAATCAAAGATCTAAGGAGAATGAGGGATTTTATTCTCGTCCACAAAAGTGAGGTTTTGATAGTTACTGGATGTACAAATGCTGATTAGTGGTTTGATTGTGATTCATGAAGTTGGATTTCAAGATATGTGTTCATCCTTGGTGGTGAAGATACACATTAAGTGTAAGTATTATCTTATTAGAGAGATATGAGTACTTGAGAAGTAATAGTAGAAAAGATAATTTATGTAATAAAT
Organism: Lithocarpus polystachyus; assembly: GCA_033629205.1. NCBI lineage: Eukaryota > Viridiplantae > Streptophyta > Magnoliopsida > Fagales > Fagaceae > Lithocarpus > Lithocarpus polystachyus. The sequence continues at coordinate 45,417,781 of CM066166.1, forward strand.
CTGGCTGAAATTTGTTTCCAAACCTTACCTTAGAGTGACTATGAATTACTCTAAAGGGAGATAAGTGTAAGATATATGGTAAATTGTCTTTAAGGGCAAGTGGGAGATTGTTGAGGTTTATGCTCTAAAATTCAATTTATTGACATGTCATAAATAATTAAATTGTTTAATTATATGAGACAATCTATAAATGAACTAATGGGACATTATCATAATACATGAGATGCATTGTATGTGATTTATGTAATTTAGTCACAAAAGATATAAATCACAAGTTCTTTGTATACTCAAAATGTAGTTTGTCGTCAGTGATGAAATTTGGCATTTCATCTGCGAAGACTATAACATAACAACTAAGATGATTTGTCTTGATCATGGAAATGGAGATTTTTAGTTGGTATGTTGATATATTTTAAGAGTTAAGACATATTGACCTAGACCGCTGTGAGATTTATTATTCTCCTAACGCCTGTCAAATAAATAATTAATCTCACGACTTCTATTTTCATCAACTCTAAATCTTGAGAGAATAATGGACCTGATCATGAGGTGTAAGATGCTTTGATATATCAGGAGTGAGATCTATAAGTTACGATCAAAACCTCAATATGTTGCACAACCACATTTAGTGTTGATGGAACATATATTCTCAATATGAAATTTATAATCTCTTAACGGACATATAAAATATTCCCTTAAGATAAGTTGAATAGGTTTGGTTATTCAAAGTGTTGAGCCCAACCACTTTAGTAAGGAGTTACTAAAGTATATATTTATGGAATTGGATTTGATAAATATATTACGAATAACATAAAGGATTAAACCGGATACTTAAGGATTAAGATGTAGTAATCTTCAAAGTAGCAGTCTACATTCATGACTTTGTATTATTACAAATATTTTAATGAAGGAGTTGTATGTATAATAAAGTTTTGAGCTATAATTTATTAATAAGGCCTAGAGTGCAATTATATTCATATAGTGGTATTGAATATAATTAATGGTAACTTTGGACTTGTCAAGAGTTGACAGAAAAGCCCAAGGGCCATTGAAGCTAGAGTCTTATTTGTTCCCTTTTGGTCCTACTCCAAGCCACATATTAGAGCTCAATTGGAATGGCCCAAAAGGCTAGCCCAATTAGATAATCTACTATATCTAAGGAGAGAAACATACAGAATTTCATAAGCGCTTTTCACAAGAGAGTTTTCTGAGTGGTTTTTCATTATGATCACATGAGAAAATGAAATAGTTTGTATGTGAGTGTTGGAGACTCTCTTATTTTCTCCTTGGAAACTGATTGAGAGACTACACTTCTTGGGCATTAAGTAGAATTGGAGTGAAGATTAAAGGTGTTTCCAAGTACTTCTAATCTTTTGGTTTTGAATTTCCCCGCACCAAAGTACGCTTTCTTGTTCTTAAATTCTGAAACTTACATAGTATTTGTTATCAATTGCGAATGAAGTAGATTCGTTAATTTTTCGCTGCGTATGTTTTGTATGTGATACAAACACCTATTTTTCCAACATAGTCCACGTATTGCTCTTCTTTTACAAGTGACTTTTTCCTTTATGTATTCTATAGGTCCTATCCTAAAGTATTATAACTGGCAAATAGTAAAGAATAAATATATGGTGATTATGTGGATTTTTCGTTGAAATAATTGTGAAAAATTATGGGATATTTTTAATGGTCTCTCTTCTGGCTATATGCCGTTATAGTTTTTCTTGAATTATTTGATTATTGAGTATAGTGCTTAAAAATTGTTTTAGGTGATATCTAAGGATTTTAGAGGAAGTGTTAAGGAAAATATCCTTTTGGAATAGCTTTTAGAGGTAAGTAACCTTATCTTGATTGGTTTTATTTTGCGTACTTTGAATTTCATAAATATATGATGAATAACTTAAAAGATTAAACCAGGTACTCAAGGATTAAGATGTAGTAATTTCAAAGTGGCAATCTATATTCACGACTTTGTATTAATACGAATATTTAATGAAGGGGTTGCATACATAATAAAGTCTTGGGATATAATTTATTAATAAGGCCTAGAGTGCAATTATATTTATATAGTGGTATTAAATATAATTAATGGTAACTTTGGGCTTGTCAAGAGTTGATAGAGAAACCCAAGGCCCATTGGAGCTAGTGTCTTATTGGTCCCTTTTGATCCCACTCCAAGTCACACACTAAAGCCCAATTGGAAATGCCCAATAGGCCAGCCCAATTAGATAATTAGTTAGTTATAAAGGGAGAAACATACATAATTTTTCATAAAAGAAAAAGAGACATCATTGTGAAGTGGTGTGTATATGTGAGTGAAGCCACTCAATTATTCTCCCTTAGAAACTGATTGAGAGACCACACTTCTTGGGAGTAAAGTGGAATTGGAGTGAAGATTAAAGGTGTTCCCAAGTTCTTCTAATCTTTTGTTTTGAATTTCACCGCACCAAGGTACGCTATCTCGTTCTTAAATTCTGAAATTTACATCGTGCATGTTATCAATCATGAATGAAATAGATCTATTTTTGTTGTTTCCACTGTGTGTTTTGTATAAGATACAAAACCAGATTTTCCAACAATTGGTATCAGAGCCAGGTTTTTCATATCATGCTTGTATAACATGTGATTGAATTTTAGAATGAAAGAAAAACAGTTTCTTGATCATCATGTTTGTATGCAATTTTTTTTTTTAAAGCAATCATCATTACAAATCGGGACCATCAAATATGAATCCATTGCGGCACTATCACAAGAGACATAATTATTAACCATGTCTTATTAATAATTGCCAACAATTGTTAGTTATTGAATGCAATAACTTGGTTCACGCATAGGACGGTTATATTGCATTCAATAACTAACAGGACGGTTCACGCATACGACGGTTCATGCAAGACAAATGAAGGTCAATGTTGGCCTTAGAATCATATGCATGGTTTGATTATTATAGGCATATCATATTTGCATTGGTTATACAATCCGTATAATATGTTATATATATATATATATATATATATATATATATATAAGGTGTGATGATTATATATGGGTTTACAAATATATAAATACATGAGTTTGATCAAGGATTCATCATATATTTATAGTCAAATAGTTCATGTTAATGCTAGGGTTATGAAATTTATTTCTAATGAGATTAGGATTATGTTTTCAAGGTGTCTAGCATTATTATTGTCCTTGATCTTAAAAATCTTTAATTTAAAATATCTAGTGGGAGAGAGATACAATGGTTGGATCTCGCGGCCTCCATTATCGGTTCATAGTAGTGTGGGTAAACACCTTGTCTTGGCGTATATGCCTCGTGATCCCAAAGGAGGGTGTTTACTTCATAGTACTACAAGATTGAACTTACCCGTTTAAAGTAGTGTGAACAAGCATCGTCTTGGCATATATGCCTCGCGATCCCAAAGGAGGGTGTTTTATTTCATGGTACTACAAGTTTAAACACTATAAAGGGAGATGAAATGTGGTTACACATGATTCTAGATAATGGTATATACTAGACTAAATGTAATGTTAACCTCCTAAAGGAGCTATGTCATTATTACTTAGAGGCTTAAGGCAAAACGACATATTATTTTTGTTTGGTAAGGGTTACCATGATAGCATTAATACTGAGAAAATTTCTCAACCAATTAATGTGTTTATAATAAACTTGCTACCAAGGAATTATAAACATGGATTTGGTTGTCATTGCATATATTATTTTATGGTTTTATTAAGGTTCCATATTATATGCATATATGCTAAATTGATAATGTCTAGTTTACTTATTATATTCATGTTTGTTATTTTTAGTTTTAAATCATGACATCATTTAGCCCACTTGTTGCTATTCTTAATCAAAACAAACTGACTGGATCCAACTATGTTGACTGGAAAAGAAATTTGGACATTGTTCTTACTGCTGAAGAGCACAAATATGTGCTTACTCAACCATGTCCTAGCTTTCCATCATTAGTTGCTCCTCTTGAGGAAAAATAGCGATATGATCGTTGGCAGAAATCTAATGAGATGGCCAAGTGCTATATCCTAGCATCTATTTCAAATATTCTACAGTATCAAATGCAGGATGTAGAACTAGCTTCGGACATTATGCTAAATCTGAAGGAGATGTTTGGTGAGCAAGGCTATTCTGCAAGGCAAGAAATTCTGAGGCAAATTTATAATACCAAAATGGCTGAAGGTACTTCAGTGAGGGAGCATTGTCTAAGGATGATCTCTAATCTGAATACATTGGAAGTTTTAGGTGCCGATATTGATAGAGAATCCCAAGTGGATATGATATTCCAGTCACTACCAGAACCATTCAAGGAATTCAAGCTTAACTATAATATGAACAAAAAGGTTTATACATTGTCTGAATTGATGAATGAGTTGGTAGCGGTGGAAGGCATCCTTGGTACTTCTAATGTTGATACTAATATGGCTGAAGCTTCTACTTCTCAACCTAAGTCTAAAGGCAAAGGTAAAAAGAAGAAGAAGAAGAAGGACTTCACCAAGAGAGATGGTAAACAAATTGTCTTAGGAGTTCCCAACAAAGGAAAGAAAACCAAAGGAAAGTGTTTCCATTGTGGTGAGAAAGGACATTGAAAGGAGAATTGTCCAATATTCAAAGTTGCCAAGAATAAAGGTATGAAAAGTACATTCCTTCTTGAAATATGTTTGGTACAGAATCCCACGGATTCCTGGTGTATGGATTCAGGTTGTACTAATCATATCTGCAATACTTTGTTGGGATTCCAAGAGACCAAAAAGCTGAATGAAGGGGAATTGTTTCTTACTTTGGCTGATGGGAGCAGAATACCAGTTGTAGCTGTTGGAGTGTTTAATTTATGTTTTGAGTCTAGGGTTTTAATATTGGAAGACTATTTGTATGTATCTAATATTCGTAGGAATTTAATTTCTACAACTTATTTAGGTAAACAATGATATTATGTTATCCTCAAAGACAATGTTGTAATAAAGAAGGATAAAGTGTTTATCTGTTCTGGCAATATTGTGGATGATCTTTATATTTTAACTCTTGACAAGCATGAATTATACAATTCTGAGTTAGATAGTAGCTCTCATGTCAAATCATTAAAGAGAAAGTTTCCTTCTACTAGTGATGCATATCTATGGCACTTACGTTTGGGTCATATTAATTTAAATAGGATTCAAAGACTAATCAAAGATTGACTTTTATAGCCCATGGACTTTGAAGGATTTCCAGTTTGCGAATCTTGTTTGAAAGGTAAAATGACCAAACGACCTTTTAATGTAAAAGGTAGAAGAACCCAAGAGTTGCTTGAATTAGTTCATACAGATGTATGTGGTCCTATGTCAACCCAAGCAAAAGGAGGTTATGAGAAATTCATCACATTTACGGATGATTACTCAAGATATGGTTATGTGTACCTAATGAGGCGGAAGTCAGAAGCCTTTGAAAAGTTCAAAGAGTTTAGGGCTAAAGTTGAAAATCAATTGGGTAAATGCATAAAGGCCGTTCGATCTGATCGAGGTGGCGAATACCTTCTTGGGGATTTCAAGGATTACCTAATTCAAAATGGGATTGTCTCCCAATTGACTGTACTTGGAACTCCCCAACAAAATGGTGTAGTGGAAAGAAGGAATAACACTCTTTTGGAAATGGTTATGTGATGCCCCAATTCGATTGATTGATTGTGTGATGTGTGTGGGTGTGTGATGAGTCCCATATCGGGTATTTACTGGGTAGATCTGGGCTTTATTAACAATTACAAGGAGCCTCAATTGTGACTAGTCCTTTTGAAGTATAGCACAGATGTGGCTAGCGCTTTTCCTTGGGTCGTTACATATGGTATCAGAGCTCAGGTTATGATCTTGCAGACTCTATAGTAGGATTTGATTTGGAATAAAGTTTGTGTACTAGGGATTATGGTTTTAGTTATTGTTTATGAAGGTTTTTAGGTTATAGATAGTGCCCTTTTGACGACTTGATGAGAAGTGTAAGTGAGGTTCCATCATATGATGATTTTTTTTGTCATATTTGAAGGATTTGATATTTATGTCTATGTGGTTATGCATACGTGACTTATAAATACAAAAGGGAGGATTTTAAATGATATACTTCTATGATCTTATACTAGTGTTAAGTGGGTGTATTTTATTCTTGAAAATTTTGTAATTGATCAGATTGGTTATTAAACTTCTTCTTATTAAAAGGAAAAAAGAGTGAGAAAAGAACAAGCAAAGGAAATCTTCCTGCTGTTTTGTGATTGATCTTTTGAAAACTCGTGATAGTTTTGCCTAATATAGTCAACCTATCTAAGGTTAGTTTGATCTGTGGGAGATTATCATAGGTTTAATTATTGAATGATAGTCTTCTTTATACCCTATTTAGAATTTGGAGCGCTTTGGGGAATTGGAAATTGCAGAACTTTATTTAAGGGTTAAGGTTTGATGTTAGAGCTATGATTTCTTTATTTTAGTTTATATGGAGTAAGGAAATTAATGGAAAGTTCGTAGTGTGAAGGAAATTAATTTGTGAATATTGTAGTTCACATTATATTATATGTTATTATATAAATTTTGAGGGTGTTTAAAGAATTCAGTAATATATCGGTGGACTTCCTTGGATTCTAATGTTAAGGACCGAGACCCTCTTTTGGATCATTGTTCTTGTGAGGGTTGACCTACATGGATTACCATAGCCTAATTTATGTGTGAGGTTGTCCCTAAATGTTTTTGAGACATGTTCTGTTACTTAGAAGTTTGAGGTCCTCAATTTCTTTCTATGGACTTGGAGGATTGTTTAATATCCTGGGATAATAAGTTTTGATGCCAGAAATGTAATTCTTTGAACTTAACTGATAAGAGTTAATGGATTGGCTCAATAGAAATTGAAGTGGATAGAACACAAGTACGTGATAGTATTGAATTGGACTAGTGAACCATATTTTTGATTGGATATTGAAGGAGTTGGGATGCAAGAGAGTTTATTTTGAAAGACTATTACAATTTGAATTATAGTCAATTGTTGTACCTTTTGTTTATATTGGCAGATGATTAGTGATTATAATTTGCAGAGTACTCTTAAGTTCTAGACTATTATAAACTGTTGGGACTATAATTTGCAAGGTTAAAAAAAAAAAAAAAAAAGGTTGAGATACTTCATGGACTATTCCCTTCTAACCGATGTATACTTAGAGATTTGTTTACATAATAGGCAATGTAATTATAAGGAACCTAGCTCTTCAATGAGTTCCAACCCAAGTATCATTTGGAGATTATAGGTGAATATATGTTACTTATTTGTGAAGATAATTTATGGTTAAGATAGAGGTTCTATGAAAGACCCTTATATCAATGCTCAATAGATTATTTATGGAGACTTTGGAATTTCTATCTTACAAAACTTGAGGTAGAAAAGATATAGTGATATACGCATATGTTGTAATTTGTTTTGAACTTAGGAAGGTTTGGAACTTTGGATGAACTACTTGATTTTGAGGTAGAGAATTAAACAGATTCTAACATTCAATGGTCTAAGGTGAATCTCAAAATTGTGGATTTCCCTAGTTGTAATTTTTGGAGACTACTTGGGCCTTGGAATTTTGTTGAAATTAATAATTGATAGAAAATCAGTTACTGTGGTTAATCTAAACAAATGGGCCTTGGAACTTTTATTCATATTGAAAGGAACTTAGAGAGCTATTTAGACTAGGGATATGTATATCTTAAAAGAATCTATATAATATGGTTGTTCTTAAACTATGGGTGATTGAGTAAGGGATTTCATAGCGGTATTGTACTATGCAGCGGAAACATCGTGGCTACATTTGCTTTGGAAATTTTTATCTTACAAATCTTGTGAAGGAAAAGTCTACGCATATGTTGTGAAATAGTTTTGAACTATGGTGATGAGTGATAAATTTGTATAGATCGATATAATTGTGGCTTTAGAGTAGCGCAGTGGAAGCGTGATAATTCGTTTAGCTGGTGATGAATACAGAGAACTGAATTCTTATAAATGGGGGAGATTGTAATACCCCGAAAATAAAAATGATTAAAAGAAAGGTTATTTAAGTAAATTTGTTTATGGGGTCAATTCTATAATTAATTTTTCTAAGGGGTTTTTAGAAAATAAGGTTGAAACCCTAACTATATAAGCTTATTATGTCAATGTATATAAAGAGATATTTTGAGAGAGGAGACTACTCAAAGAATTGAAGTAGAGAAGGATTGACTATACTATTGAGGTAAGAGCCTAAGAATCTCTTTCTTGTCAGATCTAAATTTTATTTGGAATTAGAGTATATTTTGTTATGTGGATATTTTGGCGAAGAAGTGAAACTATTTAAATATCCAATACTTTTTACGATTTGAACCAAGAAGGGATTAAATCATATTCTTGGTACCTGTAGTGTCTCAATAATAGTTGTTCTTTTCCTATGCCTCTATTGTGTTAAGTGTAGATGGGTTTGCTGAAGGTTAGGCATGGCTGTAATGGGTCTGATTCTGCACAGTTTTGCTTTAAGGTTGTACCAAAAATTGATGGAGTTGGGAAAATTCAATAGTCTAGTAGTATAGGTTTGACGTTTGTCAAGCCAAAAAAGAAAAAAAAGAAAAAAAGAAAAGGTGTTTGTAACCGTGTATTTGTTGAAGTTGGGTCGGCTACAAAAAAAAAAAAAAAAAAAAAAAAAAAAGGAAAACACGTGTACTTGAAGATGAGTCAACCTATGCCTTTCTTTTGCAGGTCACTTTTACCCTTTATGCATTCTATAGGTCATATCCTAGGGATTATTAGTGGCAATAAAAGAATACACACACACACACACACACACACACACACACACACACACACACACACACACACTTTTATGGTGAGTAAGTGAATTTTTTCTTTGAGATAATAGTGAAAAATTGTGAGATATTTTTAATAGTCTCTCTTCCAATCCGGTATCAATTTAAGTTTTTCTTGAATTATTTGATTATTGAGTATAGTGCTTGAAAATTGTTTAGGTGATATCTAAGGATTTTAGAGAAAATGTTAGGGAGAAGTTCTTTGTGGTAAGTTAGTTGAGGTAAGTAACCTTATCCTAATTGGTTTTATTTTACGTATTTTAATTATTGAAAATTGTTTACAATTGTTACAATTTTATTTCTATTGTATTACTGAATTCAAGTAAAGAATTATCCTAAATATATCTGATTACTGAATATGTGATGTAGTTTATTTAATTGTTTTTAGCTGTATTGATTCAAAGTAAAGAATAAAGAATTTTCACAAATATACATGAACATTGAATATAAGGTTTACTTTATTTAATTGTTTCTTAGCTATATTGATTTAAAGTAAAGAATTATAGAAATATGACAAATAGATTTGAATATTGAATATTTGATTATATATATGTATTGAATATGATATATTTTTGTTAGAAACTATGATTTCATACATATGATTATGGACAATCTGACTATGAATTGATTCTGATACCCAAACCAATGGGGGTTACTCATTGGTACTCTGATACCCAGCCAATGGGGGTTATTCATTGGTGCTCTGATACCCAAACCAATGGGGGTTATTAATTGGTACTCTGATACCAAGCCAATGGGGGTTATTCATTGGTATTTAATGCCCAATCACAGGGATATAACATGACCATAGTCATAAGATCATTAAGAATATGAATTACATTTGAGAATGTTAACTATATGAGTTACTAAAACTACTTATGTGTTTTTTTAAACCTATTGTAAAGTATAACTTTGTTATATATGGAAAACTGATTATTTTTCTAATCCATCTACGATACATTGTAAGATTTAAAATATTTGATTTATGTACAAATTATTATTTTACAGATCTATTTACTTGATAGAACTTTTTAGGACTTTGGTTACTTATTGAGTTGTCAACTCACGCCCCCCCTTTTTTCCCCCCTCCAGTTTCAGATTGTGAAGAATATCGAGTTTTGGGAGTTTGATGTTGTGTTGTGAGCAGGAAAAGAAGCTTTGTGATATTGGGATTGGATGGTCTTCTAATAGTTTTATATTTATTGGCCAATTGGCATTATGTACATGAGGTTTGGAATTTATTCCTATTAAAGTATTGGAGAGCTATTCATAAAGAAATTGTTGAGGTATTTAGATTTATTTGATTTAATTTTTAAGGATAAATTTTAGTTGCTAAGACGGCCTTGCACACTTGTAGGTGCTCACTTTATAAGTGTGTGGCAGTTGTCACGTGCCTATCTTTATACTTGGGTTCGGGGCGTGACAATTTTAAATTTTAATGGTATCAGAGCTGGCCAGTAATCCCGTGTGGGCTCAAAGAGACGCTACCCCACAAAGTGGGCCCTAACGAGGACGTTAGGGATTTAACTGGGGGAGATTGTGATGCCCCAATTTGATTGATTGATTTTGTGATGTGTATGGGTGTGTGATGAGTCCCACAATAGGTATTTACTAGGTAGATCTGGGCTTTATTAACAACTACAAGGAGCCTCAATTGTGACTAGTCCTTTTGAGGTATAGCACAGATGTGGCTAGCGCTTTTCCTTGAGTTGTTACAGGTTAGGTCCATGATGAGTTATTCAACTTTACTAATTTCCTTTTGGGGATATGCACTAAAAACTGCTATGTATATTTTGAATTTAGTTCCATCAAAATCTGTTCCCAACACACCTAAGGAATTGTGGAGTGGGTGCAAGCCTAGTATGAAATATCTCCACATTTGGGGATGTCCAGCAGATGTGTTGAAAGGGAAGTCTGATAAGTTAGAAGCTAAAATGGAAGTATGCATGTTTTTAGGGTATTCAAAGGAAACCAAGGGTTATTTATTCTATAATCATAAGGATAACAAAGTGTTTGTTAGCACGCATGCCAAATTTTTGGAAGATGATTATGTGAATAATTTCAATTTTAGAAGTAAAGTTGTATTGGCTGAATTAGATGAACTTGTGATTGAACAACCAATGGATGAAACTAGGAATGATGTGGTTGTATTGGATACACCACAAGATATTACACATGAGATAACTAGTACATAGGTGCCTCGTTGTAGTGAGAGAATTGTTCGGTCTCCTATCAGATTTATAGGTTTGGGAGAAACTTATGAAACTATCCCAGAAGAGGCTGAATCGGATCCTTACACTTATGAGGAGGCAATGAATGATATAGATGCACATCATTGGGTCCAAGCTATGAAATCTGAATTGGATTCTATGTTTTCCAATCAAGTATGGGATCTTGTAAGGGTGCCTAACGGTATTAAACCTGTTGGTTGCAAATGGGTTTACAAGAGGAAGAGAGGGATAGATGGAAAGGTTGAAACTTTTAAAGCAAGACTAGTGGCGAAAGGGTATACACAAAAAGAAGGTATTGATTATGATGAAACTTTTTCGCCATTAGCCATGCTTAAATCTACCAGAATTCTCTTATCCATTACTGCTCATTATGATTATGAGATTTGGCAAATGGATGTCAAGACTGCATTTCTTAATGGAAATCTTGAAGAAGAAATCTATATGATGCAACCGGAAAGTTTTATAGCAAAGAACCAAGAGCATATGGTATGTAAGTTGAAAAGGTTTATTTATGGACTTAAGCAAGCATCTAGGTCATGGAACATCAGGTTTGATCAAGCAATCAAATCATTTGGTTTTGAACAAAATCTTGATGAACCATGTGTGTACAAAAGACATCAAGATAAAGTAGTAATGTTCCTAGTGCTTTATGTTGATGATATTCTACTCATTAGAAATGATGTAAGGGTAATGTCATCGGTAAAGGTTTGGTTGTCAAGCCAATTTGAAATGAAGGACTTAGGTGAAGCTAACTTTATTCTAGGGATCAAACTTTGGCGAGATCGCAAGAATAAGATGTTAGGTTTATCACAAACTGGTTATATAGATAAGGTTCTAGAACGATTTAGCATGCAAAACTCCAAGAAAGGATTACTTCCTTTTAGACATGGAGTTCCTCTGTCTGATGACCAAAGGCATAAGACTCTTGAGGAAGAAAATATAATGAGACAAGTTCCTTATGCTTCTGTAGTGGGAAAGTCTTATGTATACCATGCTATGTACTAAACCAGATATCTGTTATTCAGTTGGCATGGTCAGCCTATATCAATCAAATCCAGGACTTAAACATTGGCAAGCTGTAAAGCATATTCTCAAGTATCTACGAAGAACAAGAGATTATATGCGCTTGTTTACCATAGTGAGGATTTGATTCCCATTAGTTATACAGATTCAGATTTTCAGTCAGATCTTGATTTCAAAAAGTCCACTTCAAGTTGTGTGTTCACCTTGGGAGGTGGAGCCATTAGTTGGAGGAGTATTAAGCAATCTTGTATTGCGGACTCCACCATAGAAGCTAAATATGTTACTGCTTGTGAGGCGGCAAAGGAAGCTGTTTGGCTCAAGAAATTCCATTCTGATCTTGGTGTTGTGAGAATGGAGCAAGTTCTCATCACATTGTTTTGCGACAATAGTGGAGCGGTTGCACAATCCAAGGATCCAAGGAATCACAAGAAAGGAAAGCACATTGAGAGAAAGTATCACATTATTTGAGACTTTGTTGCTCGAGGAGATGTAGTAGTAGCAAAGATTGATAGTGCAAGTTATCTAGCGGATCCCTTTACCAAAACCTTACCACAAAGGACTTTTGAGTCACATTTGGAGGGAACAGGAGTTAGATTAGTGCACAATAATCTTTAGGGCAGGTGGAAGATTGTTAGGATATGTGCTCTTAAATCCAATTGTATGATGCTATGTATGACATTATGTATGACTTAATGTTATGATTAATAAAGTTGTTTTTATTATTATCTAATATAATGGCAACATGAATATTTGGACATTATCATATAGTGCATGAGATGCATAGTATGTGATTTATGTGATTTAGTCACGGAAGATATAGATCACAAGTTCTTTGTAAACTCTGAATTATAGTTCGTAGTCAGTGATGAAATTGGGCATTTCATCTGTGAAGACTATAACATGTCAACTAAGATGATTTGTCTTGATCATGGAAGTGGAGACTTCTACTTGATATGTTGATATGTTTTAAAAGTTGAGACATATTGAACTGGACCGCTGTGAGATTTATTATTCTCCTAACGACTGTCAAATGAATAATGAATTTCACGACTTCTATTTGCATGAACTCTTAATCCTGAAAGAATAATGGACCTGATCATGAGGTGTAGGTTCCTTTGATATATCAGGAGTGAGATCTAAAGTCACGATCAAAACCTCAGTATGTTGGGCAGCCACATTTAGTGTTGATGAAAAATATATTCTTAAGATGGAATTCATGATCTCTTAATGGAGTATAAAATATTCCCTTGAGATAAGTTTAATGGGTTTGATTATTCAAAGTATTAGGCCTAACCACTTTAGTAAAGAGATACTAAAGTATCTATTTATAAAATTGAATTTCATAAATATATGATGAATAACTTAAAAGATTAAACCGAGTACTCAAATATTAGGATGTAGTAATTTCAAACTGGCAGCCTATTTTCATGACTTTGTATTACTACGAATATTTAATGAAGGGGTTGTATACATAATAAAGTCTTGGGATATAATTTATTAATAAAGACTAGAGTGCAATTATATTTATATAGTGGTATTAAATATAATTAATGGTAACTTTGGGCTTGTCAAGAGTTGATAGAAAAGCCCAAGGCCCATTGGAGCTAGTGTCTTATTGGTCCCTTTTGGTCCCACTCCAAGCCACATACTAAAGCCTAATTGGAAAGGCCCAATAGGCCATCCCAATTAAATAATTAGTTAGTTATAAAGGGAGAAACATACAGAATTTTTCATAAGAGAAAAAGAGACATCATTGTGAAGTGGTGTGTAAGTGCGAGTGAAGCCACTCAATTATTCTCCCTTAGAAACTGATTGAGAGACCACACTTTTTGGGCGTAAAGTGGAATTGGAGTGAAGATTAAAAGTATTCCCAAGTTCTTCTAATCTTTTGTTTTAGATTTCACCGCACCAAGGTACGCTATCTTGTTCTTAAATTCTGAAATTTACATCGTGCATGTTATATAGATCCATTTTTGTTGCTTTCACTGTGTGTTTTGTATGAGATACAAAACCAGATTTTCCAAAAACTATGGCAAAGGAAAGAGAACACCCAAACCCAGAGGAACCTATAAACATCCATGAGCTACTCAACACTATGGTAGTTACTCAGATTTAGCTGAGGGAAAAAGTGAACTGTATGATGCAACAGTTCTAGAATTTGAGGAGTAACCAAGAGGAGTATAAGACTAATCATGATCCACTAGCCGTAGAGAGTGAGAAAAAGATCAATGAGAGGATGAATAAAATGGAGGGGATGATTAGAAGAGCCCGTAAGATGGAGGACCTTATGGACTATGATTTCATCTCACTGTTCCCTAATGCAAGGTTGCCACCGAAGTTCAAGATGCCAACCCTAGACGAGTTTGATGGGATCGTTTGCCCAAAGTCCCATCAAAAGATGTATATGAGGGCCATGCAACCCTTAGGCACGACCGAGGAAGTAGTTGCTCAAATGTTCCAAAGCACATTGACTGGAGCCGTTCTTAAGTGGTTCCTCAACATGGAAGATGCAAGAGCCAAAAGTTGGGAGGACATCTACTGAGAGTTCCATAAGCAATACAAGTACAATACGGAAGTTGACATCACAAGAAAAGACCTTGAGACTACCAAGCAAGAGCCAAAGGAATTCTTCTCCGCTTTAATTACGAAATGGAGAGCTAAGGCCGCATAGATGATGAGTAGGTCAAGTGAGGAAGAACAATTATCCACGGTTGTAAAAAATTTATTACCTGCGTATCATAAATATTTGTTTGCACAATACTTTCCCAATTTTAAAGCTCTAATTGCTGTTGGAACCCAAATTAAGGATGCTTTAAACAATGGAACCCTAAAGACTGATGACCCACCAAGGTTTAAAAAGAATGTAAGATCTAAGACTGTAGAAATTTTCAACATCCATAAAATGATCCTTATCAATTAATTGCACCTATTGCACCTATGCAAGTACCCGAAGGGTTTATGCCCTAAAATCCAATTTATTGGCATGTCATAAATAATTAAATTATTTAATTATATGAGACTATCTATAAATGAACTAATGGGACATTATCTTAGTCCATGAGATGCATAGTATGTGATTTATGTAATTTAGTCACAGAAGATATAAATCACAAGTTCTTTGTAAAATCAGAAGTTTAGTTTGTAGTCAGTGATGAAATTGGGCGTTTCATCTGTGAAGACTATAACATATGAATTAAGATGATTTGTCTTGATCATGGAAATGGAGATTTCTAGTTGGTATGTTAATATGTTTTAAGAGTTAAGACATATTGAACTGGACCGCTGTGAGATTTATTATTCTCCTAACGACTGTCAAATGAATAATAAATCTCATGACTTCTATTTACATCAATTCTAAATCCTAAGAGAATAATGGACCTGATCATGAGATGCGGGTTACTTTGATATATTCTCAAGATGGGTCAAAACCTCAGTATGTTGGGTAGCCACATTTAGTGTTGATGGAACATATATTCTCAAGATGGAATTCATAATCTCTTAACGGAGATATAAAATATTCCCTTGAGATAAGTTTAATGGGTTTGGTTATTCAGAGAATTGGGCCCAACTACTTTAGTAAGGAGTTACTAAAGTATATAAATGTATGGAATTGGATTTCATAAATATATGATGAATAACATTAAGGATTAAACCGTGTACTCAAGGATTAAGATGTAGTAATCTTCAAAGTGGCAGTCTATATTCATGAATTTGTATTACTACGAATATTTTAATGAAGGAGTTGCATGTATAATAAAGTCTTGGGATATAATTTATTAATAAGGCTTAGACTGCAATTATATTCATATAGTGGTATTGAATATAATTAATGGTAACTTTGGACTTGTCAAGAGTTGACAGAAAAGTCCAAGGCCCATTGGAACTAGAGTCTTATTTGTTCCCTTTGGTCCCACTCCAAGCCACACAACTTAAGCCCAATTAGAATGGCCTAAAAGGCTAGTCCAATTAGATAATCAGTTATATTTAAGGAGAAAAATTTACATAATTTCATGTGTCTTTCATCAGTGTTTTTCATCAAGATTACACAAGGAATGAAATGGTTTGTATGTGAGTGTTGGACACTCCCTTTGTTCTCTGCTCGAAAACTGATTAAGAGACCACACATCTTGGGCATTAAGTGGAATTGGAGTGAAGATTAAAAGTCTTCCCAAGAACTTCTGATCATGTTAGGCTTATCACAAGCTGGATATATAGATAAGGTTCTAGAACGGTTTAGCATGCAAAACTCCAAGAAAGGATTACTTCCTTTCAGACATGGAGTTCCTCTGTCTGATGACCAAAGGTTTAAGACTCAAGAGGAAGAAGATATGATGAGACAAGTTCCTTATGCCTTTACAGTAGGAAGTCTCATGTATGCCATGCTTTGTACTAGACCAGATATCTGTTTTTCAGTTGGCATGGTCAGCCGATATCAATCAAATCCAGGACCACAACATTGGCAAGCTATAAAGCATATTCTCAAGTATCTACGGAGAACGAGAGATTATATGCTTGTTTACCATTGTGAGGATTTGATTCCCATTGGCTATACAGATTCAGACTTTCAATCGGATCTAGATTTCAGAAAGTCCACGTTAGGATGTGTATTCACCTTGGGAGGTGGAGCCATAAGTTGGAGGAGTGTTAAGCAATCTTGTATTGCGGACTCCACCATGGAAGCTGAATATGTTGCTGCTTGTGAGGCGGCAAAGGAAGCTGTTTGGCTTAAGAAATTCCTTTCTGATCTTGGTGTAGTGAGAATGGAGCAAGTTCCTATCACATTGTTTTGTGACAATAGTGGAGCGGTTGCACAATCCAAAGATCCAAGGAATCACAAGAAAGGAAAGCACATTGAGAGAAAGTACCACATCATTCGAGACATTGTTGCTCGTGGAGATGTGGTGGTTGTAAAGATTGAGAGTGCAAATAATCTAGCAGATCCCTTTACCAAAGCCTTGCCTCAAAGGACCTTCGAATCACATTTGGAGGGAATGGGAGTTAGATTAGTGCACAATAGTCTTTAGAGCAAGTGGGAGATTGTTGGGATAAGTGCCCTTAAATCCTATTGTATGATGCTATGTATGATATTATGTATAACATTATGTGAGAAATGATGTATGACTTAATATTGTGTTTAATAAAGTTACTTTATTCTTATCTAAGATAATGGTAACATGAATATTCAGACATTATCAAATAGTCCATGAGATGCATAGTATGTGATTTATGTGATTTAGTCACAGAAGATATAGATCACATGTTCTTTGTAAACTGAGAATTTTGGTTCGTAGTCGTTGATGAAATTGGGCATTTCATCTGCGAAGACTATAACATATTAACTACGATGATTTGTCTTGATCATGGACGTGGTTGTTGGTTAATTATCATGTTTGCATCCAATACAAAACATACGCAGCGGAAAAATAAACGGATCTACTTCATTCGCAATCGATGACATGCACTATGTACGTTTCAGAATATAAGAACAAGAGAGTGTACCTTGATGCGGTGAACTTCAAAACTGAATGAAGAAGTACTCGGGAATACTTTCAATCTTCACTCTAATTCCACTCGATGCCCAAGATGTGTGGTCTCTCAATCAGTTCTATGTTTCTAGAGAGAATATGAAAGAGTGTCTCTCTTCCTTATTTCATTACATTACCCATACAAACCAATTTTATTCTATATAAAATTCTGTATGTTTCTCTCCACATAACTGATTATCTAATTGGGCTAGCCTTTTGGGCCTTCCCAATTGGGCTTTAGTGTGTGGCTTGGAGTGGGACCAAAAGGGAACAAACAAGACACTAGCTCCAATGGGCCTTGGGCTTTTCTGTCAACTCTTGACAAGTCCAAAGTTACCATTAATTATATTTAATACTACTATATAAATATAATTGCACTCTAGGCCTCATTAATAAATTATATCCCAAGACTTTATTATACATGCAACCCCTTCATAAAATATTTGTAGTAACACAAAGTCATAAATATAGACTGCCACTTTGTGAATTACTACATCTTAATCCTTGAGTACCCGGTTTAATCCTTTTAAGTTATTCACCATATATTTATGAAATCCAATTTCACAAATATATACTTTAGTCTTACTAAAGTGGTTAGGCCTAACTCTCTGAATAACTGTACCCATTAAACTTATCTCAAGGGAATATTTTATATCTCCGTTAAGAGACTATGAATTCCATCTTGAGAATATATGTTCCATCAACACTAAATGTGGCTGCCCAACATACTGAGGTTTTGACCGTTACTTTAGATCTCACTCCTGATATATCAAAGCAACCTACACTTCATGATCAGGTCCATTATTCTCTCAGGATTAAGAGTTCATGTGAATACAAGTCGTGAGATTTATTATTCAATTGACAGTCATTAGGAGAATAATAAATCTCACAGCGGTCCAGTTCAATATGTCTTAACTCTTAAAACATATCAACATATTAACTAGAAATCACCATTTCCATGATCAAGACAAATCATCGTAGTTAATATGTTATAGTCTTCGCAGATGAAATGCCCAATTTCATCACCGACTACGAACCAAAATTCTGAGTTTACAAAGAACTTGTGATCTATATCTTCTGTGACTAAATCACATAAATCACATACTTTGCATCTCATGGACTATTTGATAATGTCCGAATATTCATGTTACCATTATTTTAGATAAAAATAAAACAACTTTATTAAAGAAGGGTAAAACATTTATCTGTTCTGGCAATATTGTGGATGGTCTTTATATTTTAACTCCGGATAAGCATGAATTGTATAATTCTGAATTAGATAATAACTCTCATGTGAAATCATTAAAGAGAAAGTTTCCTTCTACTAATAATGCATATCTTTGGCACTTGCGTTTGGGTCATATTAATCCAAATAGAATTCAAAGACTGATCAAAGATGGTCTCTTAGAGCCATTGGACTTTGATGAATTTCCAGTTTGTGAATCTTGTTTGGAAGGAAAAATGACCAAACGACCTTTTAATGCAAAAGGTAGAAGAGCCCAAGAGTTGCTAGAATTAGTTCATACGGATGTTTGTGGTCCTATGTCAACCCAAGCAAAAGGAGGTTATGAGTACTTCATCACTTTCACCGATGATTACTCTAGATTTGGTTATGTGTACCTAATGAGACGGAAGTCCGAAGCCTTTGAAAAGTTCAAAGAGTTTAGGGCTGAAGTTGAGAATCAATTGGGTAAACGCATAAAGGCCATTCGATCTGATCGTGGTGGCGAATACCTTCTTGGGGATTTCAAGGATTACTTAACTCAAAATGGGATTGTATCCCAATTGACTGCACCTGGAACTCCCCAACAAAATGGTGTAGCAGAAAGAAGGAATAGGACTCTTTTAGAAATGGTTAGGTCCATGATGAGTTACTCAACTTTACCAGTTTCTTTTTGGGGATATGCACTAAAAACTGCAATGTATATTTTGAATTTAGTTCCATCATCTGTTCCCAACACACCTATGGAATTGTGGAGTGGGCGCAAGCCTAGTATAAAATATCTCCACATTTGGGGATGTCCAGCACATGTGTTGAAAGGGAAGTCTGATAAGTTGGAAGCTAAAACGGAAGTATGCATGTTTTTAGGGTATTCAAAGGAAACCAAGGGTTATTTATTCTATAATCATAAGGATAACAAAGTGTTTGTTAGCACTCATGCCAAATTTTTGGAAAATGATTATGTGAATAGTTTTAACCCTAGAAGTAGAGTTGTCTTGGCTGAAATGAATGAACCTGTAATTGAACAACCAATGGTTGAAACTAGGGATGATGTGGCTGTATTGGATACACCACAAGATACTACTCATGAGATGTCTAGTACACAGTTGCCTCGTCGTAGTGAGAGGAATGTTAGGCCACCTATAAGATTCATAGGTCTTGGAGAGACTTATGAGGCTATCTCAGAGGAGGCTGAAACTGATCCTTACACTTATGAAGAAGCAATGAATGATATCGATGCACATCATTGGGTCCAAGCTATGAAATTAGAATTAGATTCCATGTATTCCAATCAAGTTTGGGATCTTGTAAAGGCGCCTAACGGCATTAAACCTGTTGGTTGCAAATGGGTTTACAAGAGGAAGAGAGGGATAGATGGAAAGGTTGAAACCTTTAAAGCAAGGCTAGTGGCAAAAGGGTATACTCAAAAAGAAGGTACTGATTATGAGGAAACCTTTTCACCAGTAGCAATGCTTAAATCTATCAGAATTCTCTTATCCATTGCTGCTCATTATGATTATGAGATTTGGCAAATGGATGTCAAGACTGCATTTCTCAATGGCAATCTTGAAGAGGAAATCTATATGATGCAACCAGAAGGTTTTATAGCAAAGAACCAAGAGCATATGGTATGCAAGTTGAATAGGTCCATTTATGGACTTAAGCAAGCATCTAGGTCATGGAACATCAGATTTGATCAAGCAATCAAATCATTTGGTTTTGAACAAAATCTTGATGAACCATGCGTGTACAAAAGACATCAAGACAAAGTAGTAATGTTCCTAGTGCTTTATGTTGATGATATTCTACTCATTGGAAATGATGTAGGTGTAATGTCATCAGTAAAGGTTTGGTTGTCAAGCCAATTTGATATGAAGGACTTGGGTGAGGCTAACTTTATTCTAGGGATCAAGCTTTGGCGAGATCGTAAGAATAAGATGTTAGGCTTATCACAAGCTGGATATATAGATAAGGTTCTAGAATGGTTTAGCATGCAAAACTCCAAGAAAGGATTACTTCCTTTCAGACATGGAGTACCTCTGTCTGATGACCAAAGGCCTAAGACTCAAGAGGAAGTAGATATGATGAGACAAATTCCTTATGCCTCTGCGGTAGGAAGTCTCATGTATGCCATGCTTTGTACTAGACCGGATATCTGTTTTTCAGTTGGCATGGTCAGCCGATATCAATCAAATCCAGGACCACAACATTGGCAAGCTGTAAAGCATATTCTCAAGTATCTACGGAGAACGAGAGATTATATGCTTGTTTACCGTTGTGAGGATTTGATTCCCATTGGCTATACAGATTCAGATTTTCAATCAGATCTAGATTTCAGAAAGTCCACGTCAGGATGTGTTTTCACCTTGGGAGGTGGAGCCATAAGTTGGAGGAGTGTTAAGCAATCTTGTATTGCAGACTCCACCATGGAAGCTGAATATGTTGCTGCTTGTGAGGCGGCAAAGGAAGCTGTTTGGCTCAAGAAATTCCTTTCTGATCTTGCTGTAGTGAGAATGGAGTAAGTTCCTATCACATTGTTTTGTGACAATAGTGGAGCGGTTGCACAATCCAAAGATCCAAGGAATCACAAGAAAGGAAAGCACATTGAGAGGAAGTACCACATCATTCGAGACATTTTTGCTCGTGGAGATGTGGTGGTGGCAAAGATTGAAAGTGCAAATAATCTAGCAGATCTCTTTACCAAAGTCTTGCCTCAAAGGACCTTCGAGTCACATTTGGAGGGAATGAGAGTTAGATTAGTGCACAATAGTCTTTAGGGCAAGTGGGAGATTGTTAGGATATGTGCCCTTAAATCCTATTGTATGATGCTATGTATAATATTATGTATGACATTATTTGAGAAATGATGTATGACTTAATATTATGTTTAATAAAGTTATTTTATTTTTATCTAAAATAATGGTAACATGAATATTCGGACATTATCAAATAGTCCATGAGATGCATAGTATGTGATTTATGTGATTTAGTCACAGAAGATATAGATCACAAGTTCTTTGTAAACTCAGAATTTTGGTTCGTAGTCGGTGATGAAATTGGGCATTTCATCTGCGAAGACTATAACATATTAACTACGATGATTTGTCTTGATCATGGAAATGGTGATTTCTAGTTAATATGTTGATATGTTTTAAGAGTTAAGACATATTGAACTGGACCGCTGTGAGATTTATTATTCTCCTAATGACTGTCAATTGAATAATAAATCTCACGACTTGTATTCACATGAACTCTTAATCCTGAGAGAATAATGGACCTGATCATGAAGTGTAGGTTGCTTTGATATATCAGGAGTGAGATCTAAAGTAACGGTCAAAACCTCAGTATGTTGGGCAGCCACATTTAGTGTTGATGGAACATATATTCTCAAGATGGAATTCATAGTCTCTTAACGGAGATATAAAATATTCCCTTGAGATAAGTTTAATGGGTACGGTTATTCAGAGAGCTAGGCCTAACCACTTTAGTAAGACTAAAGTATATATTTGTGAAATTGGATTTCATAAATATATGGTGAATAACTTAAAAGGATTAAACCGGGTACTCAAGGATTAAGATGTAGTAATTCACAAAGTGGCAGTCTATATTTATGACTTTGTGTTACTACGAATATTTTATGAAGGGTTTGCATGTATAATAAAGTCTTGGGATATAATTTATTAATGAGGCCTAGAGTGCAATTATATTTATATAGTGGTATTAAATATAATTAATGGTAACTTTGGACTTGTCAAGAGTTGACAGAAAAGCCCAAGGCCCATTGGAGCTAGTGTCTTGTTTGTTCCCTTTTGGTCCCACTCCAAGCCACACACTAAAGCCCAATTGGGAAGGCCCAAAAGGCTAGCCCAATTAGATAATCAGTTATGTGGAGAGAAACATACAGAATTTTATATAGAATAAAATTGGTTTGTATGGGTAATGTAATGAAATAAGGAAGAGAGACACTCTTTCATATTCTCTCTAGAAACATAGAACTGATTGAGAGACCACACATCTTGGGCATCGAGTGGAATTGGAGTGAAGATTGAAAGTATTCCCGAGTACTTCTTCATTCGGTTTTGAAGTTCACCGCATCAAGGTACACTCTCTTGTTCTTATATTCTGAAACGTACATAGTGCATGTCATCGATTGCGAATGAAGTAGATCCGTTTATTTTTCCGCTGCGTATGTTTTGTATTGGATGCAAACATGATAATTAACCAACATTGGTATCAGAGCGGTCTTCATTTCGAATCTGTATAACATGTTTTGTACGTTTTGGAATCTAGAGATTATTAGTTTCAAGTTGATAGATTTCTGCATGATCGTTGAAACTATGATTTGATAAAAACTGATATTGATGTTATGATGTTGTTTAAATATGAATTTAAGAATGTTAAATTGATCTTTAAGGCTATAGCATCAATAGATTTCAGTTTTGATATCATTTTCTATCTATCATTTTCGTATGATGATTGTTTGTTCATGCAAAACGGTTGAAAACTGCCTTAGAAGATTTTCTGGAAATTCGAGTTTCACGAGTTTCGATCGATCGAAATTTACTTTCGATCGATCGAGTGAAACAGAGACTTATCCTTTTGAATTGATTAATATTCGATTGCTAGTCGATCGATCGAATTTTATTTTCGATCGATCGAGAGGCGATCGAGTATCAATCGAAATGGATAGAAGGTTTAGTTCGAATTATTTGATTTCTAGTTAATATGTTGATATGTTTTAAGAGTTAAGACATATTGAACTGGATCGCTGTGAGATTTATTATTCTCCTAATGACTGTCAATTAAATAATAAATCTCACGACTTGTTTTCACATGAACTCTTAATCCTAAGAGAATAATGGACCTGATCATGAATGTAGGTTGCTTTGATATATCAGGAGTGAGATCTAAAGTAACGGTCAAAACCTCAGTATCATGGGCAGCCACGTTTGGTGTTGACGGAACATATATTCTCAAGATGGAATTCATAGTCTCTTAACGGAGATATAAAATATTCCCTTGAGATAAGTTTAATGGGTACAGTTATTCAGAGAGTTAGGCCTAACCACTTTAGTAAGACTAAAGTTTATATTTATGAAATTGGATTTTATAAATATATGGTGAATAACTCAAAAGGATTAAACCGGGTCCTCAAGGATTAAGATGTAGTAATTTACAAAGTGGCAGTCTATATTCATGACTTTGTATTGCTATGAATATTTTATGAAGGGGTTGCATGTATAATAAAGTCTTGGGATATAATTTATTAATGAGGCCTAGAGTGCAATTATATTTATATAGTGATATTAAATATAATTAATGGTAACTTTGAACTTGTCAAGAGTTGATAGAAAAGCCCGAGGCCCATTAGAGCTAGTGTCTTATTTGTTCCCTTTTGGTCCCACTCCAAGCCACACACTAAAACCCAATTGGGAAGGCCCAAAAGGCTAGCCCAATTAGATAATTAGTTATGTGGAGAGAAACATACAGAATTTTATATAAAATGAAATGGTTTGTATGTGAGATATAATAAGATAATATAAGGAAGAGAGACACTCTTTCATATTCTCTCTAGAAAACATAGAACTGATTGAGAGACCACACATCTTAGGCGTCAAGTGGAATTGGAGTGAAGATTGAAAGTCTTCCCGAGTACTTCTTCATTCGATTTTGAATTTCACTGCATCAAGGTACACTCTCTTGTTCTTATATTCTGAAACCTACATAGTACATGTTATAAATTGCGATGAAGTAGATCCGTTTATTTTCCGCTGCGTATGTTTTGTATGCGATGCAAACATATATATTTCCTGACAGTTTGTTCATGAAAAATCGTTGACAACTGTTTGCAACTGCTCTAGAAAAATTGAAAACATGGGTTTTTCGCGGGTTAGCTTCCCGCGAAGTTACTCGCGAAAAATGATTTTGAAGAAAAAAACTTTTCGTGAGTAAGCTTTACTCGCGAACCAGTCGCGAGACAGTAGCGAAAGTTTCTGTTTGATTTTTTGTGTTTTCAATTTTTTGCTTTAACTCATTTTCACGGGAAGAGCTTAGTCGTGAGATTCTCGCGAAAATGCATCTGAAGGGAATTTTGAATATTTTCTAAATGTTTTCAAATGTATAAAGTTTAAGGAAATGTGTGATGAGATTACACATGGTTCTAACTACAAGACCTAATGAGATCAAAGATATTAGTTAAATAGAACTCTTAATCATAAATAGTTTGAGACTTATCTTGTTAGAAACATTCTAATGAGATTGGAATGGTTGTATGATTAAAAGTCCTTAATTTATTTTAATTAGAAGTTTTAATAAGATTAAAGCTTAATTAAAAGGTATATATATTTTCTAATGAGATTAGAACTTTTTATTTAGTAAATTAAGGATAGAGTTCTTTATAACTAATTTTTGATCCATTAGAGTTTAAGAAATCCTAAATAGTTTAGGACTTCCATTTTAGTTAGCGATTCTAATAAGATTAGAGTCTTTATCAAGTGCAAGGTTATAAGTTGTGATTGGATCACAATTATTTAAAGAAAAACCCAAACAATGAGTGAGAGTGATGAAATAACCCTTTCGTTAAGTTTATTGTAATGTGAATAGATACCTTGTCTTGACTTCGAGTCTTGCATTCCATGCGGATGGTATTTACTTCACGGATTACAAGGTTAAACTTCTTTGTGATTGCGCGATTGTTCGTTACGTTTTTGTGACGTGACTTAGTAACATCACATTGAATTTAAACAATTAAACACATTTGATGTGTAGGGTTAAAGTTGTGATTAGATCACAAGGATTTCATAACAATCCACTTGTTTTAAAATTTCTAGTGGGAGAGTGATACAAGGGTTGGATCTCACGGCCTCCATTGCTGGTTTATAGTAGTGTGATTAGGCACCTCGCCTTGGCGTATATGCCTTGCTCCCTTCGGAGGGTGTTTAATTCATGGTACTACAAGATTAAACTTCTTAATGATAGATGAAGTGTGTTTTTACATTGAGAACAACCATGCCTCCGTGGAGTTGCTCGGTGACTCACATAGAGTCTAGGCAATAGTATACACTAGACTAAGTTTAATGTTAATCTCCCTTCGGAGCTATGTCATTATTACTTAGAGGCCAAAGGAAGAGCGGCAAATTATTTTTGTTTGGTAAGAGTTACCATGATAGCATTAATAATGAGAATAATTCTCGCCTGATCATAGTGATTGGTATGACCTTGCTTCCGAGGAATATTAATTGCGGGATTAGGTTTTCGTTGTACCTAGTATAGTATTTTTTGGGTTTCATACTATATGGTTATAAATGCAAAATATAATGTCCCTGTAATTATGTTCATAGCCTCAAAATAAAGTTGTCATAAATTTTGTTCTCTAGCTACTATTTTAATTGAATCACATTAATCTAAGAAATAATTTTGGACATGGTGCTTAAAGGAGCTGAAGTACATAAATATGTTTTGATTCAGCATTGTCATAATTTCCTATGCATGATGCATTGATGGAAGATAGCTTACGATTTGATCATAGTCTTCATTGAAATGCTAAAATGTTACATTGGCTTCTATCTCAATTGTGCTACTGCATGAGATGCAAGAGTTAGTACTATACTTAGACTTTATATTAAATCTAAATGAGCTGTTTGGTTGAATCATATTGAGTGCTAAGAAAAGCTTAAAGAGTTCCAACTCTATATGATTTTATGAAAATATTTTATTTTAAAGTTAATTGGAATTCTTGGATGTAGAGATTAAATGTTAATCTCATATGGATATGATCCACTAGTCCTTGTTAGAATTATTTGATCAATTCAGATTGTTTTCAAAATAAATTATTTTTATGTTATCTGAATTGATGAGTAAGTTTTACACAACGGAAGACATCCTAAAAGCTAAAGCTATGATCAATATGATTTAATTCAAATTCTTAGCCTGAACTGAAAGGTAAGGGTGATAAGAACATGAATTATAATACCAAACAGTTGGACAAGCAAGTTGTCCTAGTAGTTGCCAAAAAGAAATTAGATTCAAAAGCATGACCAAAAGGAAAGTGTTTCTGTTTTGGTAAAGCTAAGCAATGTCCATGATTATTTTCTAGATGGAAATTTACATGTTTTACTTTTTAAAGAGAAAGTTTCCATCCTTTGTTATGGTATGTATTTGGCACTTATGCCTAGATCTTATTAATCATTATATTCAAGATTGGTGAAAGATGGGCTTTTAGAACCATTATTTTGTTATATTCCCAGTCTATGAATTCTATTTAGAAGATAATAAGATCTAGGGCTCCTTTATTGTAAAGGAATAAAGTTCCACTAACTTCTTTAAGTCAGTGCATACATGAAGGATGAATTAGACTCTTTTAGAAATAGTAAAGCGCATGATAAGTATTTCCATTTGCTTATTTCTATAGAGATATACTCTAGTAATTACTATACTTTTTCTAAAGTTGATTTTAAAAGTTTGTTCCTAGGACATTTGTCAAATCGTGGATTGCGTGAAAACCTAGTATATGATACTTCCACTTTTAGAGATGTCCAGCACTTGTGCTAGAAAGGAAGTCTAACAAATTAAAATCAAAAGGTAGAAAAATGTGTGTTTATAACGGGTATCCAAAAGGAGTTGCAAAAGATTGTTTTGGTAGTCATAAAGAAGACAAAATGTTTGTAAAGTACAAATACAAAGTTCTGATGATGACTATGTGAATAATCTTAAAGCAAAACGAATAGTTGTTCTAGAAGAAAAATGTCAGAATTTGTTGAAAGACAACTATAAAATACATTTAGAAATGAGATGGTTGTATTAGATACACTATAAGGCATTATTCTAGATGTATAGCTAATACATCGGTACAATATCGTAGTGGAAGGATTATTAATTACCAAGTAAGTTCATACTTTTAGGATAAACTTTTGAAGTTATTCCACAAGGATATGAATTTGATCCTCGGTCCTACGTAGAGGCAATATATGATATGAATATGGATTACTGGATCAAGGTTATGTGAATAGAATTGGATTCTATTTAAAGTCTAGAACTTGTAGAGGTGCCTAATGGCATTAGGCCTATTGTTTTCAAATAGGTCTACAAGTAAATGAGATTGATAGATTTGAAGGTAAAAACCTTCAAAGTCAAGACTAATGGCGAAAAGATTTATTCAGAAAGAAATGGTTCAATTATGAAAAGATTTTTTCACCAATAGTCAAGATTGACTCTATCTAGATTCTCTTATATATTATATTTCATTTGGATCAAATATGACAATGGATATCAAGAAAGCTTTCTTTAGTAGCAATCTTGAGGAATACATCTATATGATGCAACTAGTACATAGAAAAGAAACAGTAGTGCTTAGTATGCAAGTTGCTTAAATTCCATTTAAGGATTAAAGCAAGCATCTGAATCATAAAATATCATCTTTGATCAAGTAATCAAATTTTTTTGATTTTGATCAAGTATTAAAAGGTCTTATGTGTATGAAAGCTATATAGAATAATAAATTTCTTAATGCATGTTGATGACATTCTAATCATTCAGAATGATGTAGAATTATTGTCATCAATAGATATTTTGTTGCCTAATCCAGTTTGATATAAAGTACTTGGGAAAGACTAGTCATATCCTAAGAATTCAAAATTTGTTACAATTCAGAAATTAGGATATTGAGTCTATCTCAAACTGCTTAAATAGATTAGATTCTAGCCAAGTATAACATGTAATACTTCAAGAAAGGATTCTTTCCTTTTAAGTTTGAAGTTCCTTTATATAAGACTATAGTCCTAAGAAATATAAAAGGAAGTGCATATTAAGATGGTTCCTGATATCATATTAATAGGAAGTCTTTATGTTATGCTATATACTAGGCTAAATATCTATTTTGCGGTGGGCATGGTAAGCAAATATCAATTGAATCAAAGATCACATAATTTAGTAGGAGTAAAGCATATACTCAAATATCTTAGGGGAATGAGGGATTATATATTTGTCCAAAAAGCTGAGGTTTTGATGGTTATTGGATGTACAAATGCTGACTTGTAGTTTGATTGTGATTCATGAAGTTGGACTTTAAGATATGTGTTCATCTTAGGTGGTGAAGATACACGTTAAGCGTAAGTATTATCTCACGAGAGAGATATGAGTACTTGAGTAGTAGTAGAAAAGATAATTTATGCAATAAATCTGACTGAAACTTGTTTCCAAACCTTGCCTTAGAGTGACTATGAATTACTCTAAAGGGAGATAAGTGTCGGATAAATGGTAAATTGTCTTTGAGAGCAAGTGGGAGATTGTTGGGGTTTATGCCCTAAAATCCAATTTATTGGCATGTCATAAATAATTAAATTGTTTAATTATATGAGACTATCTATAAATGAACTAATAGGACATTATCTTAGTCCATGAGATGCATAGTATGTGATTTATGTGATTTAGTCACAGAAGATATAAATCACAAGTTCTTTGTAAACTTAGAAGTTTAGTTCGTAGTCGGTAATGAAATTGAGCGTTTCATCTGCGAAGACTATAACATATCAACTAAGATTATTTGTCTTGATCATGGAAATGGAGATTTCTAGTTGGTATGTTGATATGTTTTAAGAGTTAAGACATATTGAACTGGACCGCTGTGAGATTTATTATTCTCCTAACGACTGTCAAATGAATAACAAATCTCACGACTTCTATTTACATCAACTCTAAATCCTGAGAGAATAATGGACCTGATCATGAGATGTAGGTTGCTTTGATATATCAGGAGTGAAATCTATAAGTTATGGTTAAAATCTCAGTATCTTGGGCAGCCACATTTAGTGTTGATGGAACATATATTCTCAAGATGGAATTCATAATCACTTAACGAAGATATAAAATATTCCCTTGAGATAAGTTTAATAGGTTTGGTTATTCAAAGAGTTGGGCCCAACCACTTTAGTAAGGAGTTACTAAAGTATATATACATATGGAATTGGATTTCATAAATATATGATGAATAAAATTAAGGATTAAACCTGGTACTCAAGGATTAAGATGTAGTAATCTTCAAAGTGGCAGTCTATATTCATGACTTTGTATTACTATGAATATTTTAATGAAGGGGTTGCATGTATAATAAAGTCTTGGGATATAATTTATTAATAAGGCTTAGACTGCAATTATATTCATATAGTGGTATTGATTATAATTAATGGTAACTTTGGACTTGTCAGGAGTTGACAGAAAAGCCCAAGGCCTATTGCAGCTAGAGTCTTATTGGTTCCCTTTTGGTCCCCCTCCAAGCTACACAACTTGAGCCCAATTGGAATGACCCAAAAGGCTAGTCCAATTAGATAATCAGTTATATTTAAAGAGAGAAATATACAGAATTTCATGAGTCTTTCATAAGTGTTTTTCATCAAGATTACATAAGGAATGAAATGGTTTGTATCTGAGTGTTGGACACTCCCTTATTCT
This sequence comes from Lithocarpus polystachyus, assembly GCA_033629205.1. Taxonomy (NCBI): domain Eukaryota; kingdom Viridiplantae; phylum Streptophyta; class Magnoliopsida; order Fagales; family Fagaceae; genus Lithocarpus; species Lithocarpus polystachyus. The sequence continues at coordinate 45,448,071 of CM066166.1, forward strand.
CTCCTTGGAAATTGATTGAGAGGCCACACATCTTGGGCATTAAATGGAATTGGAGTGAAGATTAAAAGTCTTACCAAGAACTTCTGATCTTTGGTTTTGAATTTCACTGCACCAAGGTACGCTTTCTTGTTCTTAAATTCTGTAACTTTCATTGTGCATGTTATCAATTGCGAATGAAGTAGATCCGTTAATTTTCCGCTGCGTATATTTTGATGTGATACGAACATGTATTTTCCCAACACCTAGACCGAGGAGGGAATTTCATGAGTTGTACAAGCCCATAAGTCAAGTGTATCACAAGCTAAAAGCAAAAGGGTTACTGAAACCTTAGACCCATGACCAATTCCAAACCCCTTGCCTTCAAAGTTTGATGTTAATAAAAGATGTGTTTACTACCAAGGCCCCGGTCATGACACTAATCGTTGTTTTGCCCTTCGTCATGCAATTCAGGACCTAATAGACAACAAGGTGATTACGTCGCCTACAAGGCCTAGCATCACTAATAATCCCTTGCCCAACCACGACTTTGGGAAAGGACCAAGGATTAATTGCTTAATGACCAAAGTGGAAAATAAGGAAGATCCATCCGACTTGATCTATAACCTACGCGAATGCTTTATGATGACATGGGAAGAATTAATGGATAGGACATTTACCATCACCATAGGATATGACATATGGAATGAAGGATCACAACCCGAAGAAAGCCAAACACCCCATAAATGGGAGGAGACACTTGAAACCCGAAATGAACAACCAAACATCCATAAATTGGGGCAGACACTTCAAACCCCAATTAAATTACCAAACACCCACAAATGGGGGGAGACAGTTTAAACCCTAAGATACCAACCTCAATTACCCAACAAAAATTGCCCACATCACAAGGGGGGAAGACACTTCAAACCCCCATATTTAGGGATCGACAACCATATGGAAGCCTTGAATAGATCTACCCAACAAACACCTACCAAGGAAGATGAAGTCCTCAAGCAGCTATAAAAGACACAAGCCAACATATCCTTATGGGGTTTACTCTTGGCCTTATATAAACACCACCAAAACCTGGTAGACTTGCTCAACAAAATCCAAGTTCCTATAACCACAACCTCCTAGGATCTGAATGCTATGATTGGGTCCATAAATAGGGAACTCACCATCTTTTATTCTGACAAGGATCTGACCAAGAAGGGGAAGCACCATAACGACCCTTTGCATATCACTTTAGATTCTATGGGGAAGAGGATACCAATGGTTTTGATAGATGATAAAAGTGCCTTGAATGTTTATCCTTTGAAGACTGCAAGCTACTTAGGCCTCAGTATTGAAGACTTTGTGCCTACTATTCAATATGTGAAGGCATATGACAACAATAGAAGAGAGGTCTTGGGGACCATAACATTAGAGCTTGCCATAGGACCAATGGTTAAGAAGGTGGATTTTCTGGTCCTTAACATAGCCTCATGCTTCAACATGCTCCTTGGTGACCTTGGATTCATGACACAGAGGCCGTACCTTCTTCTCTATATCAAAAAGTTTGGTTTTCACATGAAGGAGCTATTGTGACCATCCATGGGGATAGTTTGACTGTGCCTAAACCTGTTTATGGTATTGATTCCGAGAAAGAGCCATTGACCTTGGATGGCTTCGTGATTGAGAGGCCTAGCTTCTAAAGGAGAGAACAATAAGTGGAGCAAATCCCAATGGACTTTACTCCTTATGGTAACAACAATGTGGTAGCAATGATGAGAAGAATGAACTACCTTCTAGGGATGAATTTGGGGAGAACTGTGAAGAAGCCAACTGTTCAAGACTTGATGATGCCTACTGCCATACCACCTTTTGGGCTAGGCTATAAGCCCATTGATGATGATTTGTTAGAGATGGAAGTGAGAAAGATGGCCTGAGCAAAAGCCAAAGCAAAAGGACTCCCTTGTCCTCTAGAACCGTAAAAGCCTTACACTTCTACGTTGAATGGAAAGTTTGTAAAAGCTAGAGTGAGTCAACATTATTGTGGATTCCCTGAACCGAGATTTGATCCTATGACAAGAACAATGGTACTTGGATTCGAGATACTACTTGACTGCCACAACAAGCTTCTAAAATTAAATAAAGAAGACATAATGTGGGTTCCTAATGATTGGGCTAATTACATGGATCCTGATGCCATGACTACACTCCTTGGAGATCCTATTTGCAACATAGATGAAGAAGAATATTGGGAGGCTTGCTAGCATACATTGAAGAGCCTATATGAACTAGGAGCCAATGATGAAGATGGGGAAGGGGGAGCAACCCCTAGTAATGAGGGAGATGAAAGCAATGACAAGAGTGACAATAGTAGTGACAACAGCAGCAATGATAGTGGACATGATGATGATGACATCAGCACTGATAGTGAGGACAACAGCAGCCGAAGTTATGATAGCCCGTATAGTTGTGATGATTGGGGTGAACCCTCTAGTGATAGAGAAGATAAAGATGCAGACCTATTCTATGAGGAACATGATAGTGATGTGGACTATTATGATCAAGAAATTGAAGATGACACCGAGGCTAACAGGTAGAGTGATACTGATAGTGATCAATACAGACTAATGAATGTGTTAGAGAATGCAAGATAGGGGAGTGCACAAGCTAATCAAATGTACCATGAAGAATATCCCTATTGGCACCTTTCAGATTAGAGTGATATCACTAATGTTAGCTCAAGGTTTGGCCTAAGGTATGACAAGCATGGAAGAGAAGTTCCAGAATTGGGGTTGTATTATGATTCAGAACCAAGTTCACCCCTACTGAAGAGGAAGATGACATAAATGCCAGATTGGCCGCACTAGACCATAAGCTGATGGTCCATAGTCTCATAATCATGACACTTAAGAGTGCTAAACGTAGTGATAAGAGGGAAGAAGAAGGCGATCCAAAGCATCTCCCTCAACCCACTAACTTAGGCAATAGAGGAAAGCACGACCTATTTGATGAATGGTTGGATAGCACAGAGCGCCTGGACGCTTTTGTGATCAACAAGCTTACAAACATGGAGATTGAAGAAGAAGCTATAGATAACATGGATGTAAAGCCTACAGTACTAATGCTAAAGGAAAAAGGAGCTTACTAGGAGCCACCAGCCATTGTAAAAGCCACGACTGAATTGAAGAACTGGGCATGTGAGGGAGCCACCCACCCCATGGAGGACTTTGTGAAGAGGATCAAGATCGCTGAGCCAGTCACCCTAGCCAAGTACATTGTTTCTGTTCCTAATGAGTCTGTTTCTGCTAGTATTTCTATTCCTGTCGAGTCTATTTGTGATAGTTTTCCAATTAAGTCTGTTAAGTCTATTGAGTCTGTTGGGTCTGTTGAGAACTCTTTTCCTTTTAATATGATTTCTGATTCTACTTATTTGTTGGCTTTGAATGTTTTTATTTCTAAAATTGATAAAGAAACTCTTACTAATAATCATTAAAACATGGATACCTAGAACCTATAAAAGAAGAAACTCAGCCCATTAACTTGGGAACTGAGGATGAGCCTAAAATAATCCAAATGGGCAATACCCTAACCACTTCAGATAAACATGCATTAGTGGCCCAACTGACAGAGTTCAAGGAGGTCTTTGCCTAGTCATATGAAGACATGCCTGGGATTGATACAGATATAGTACAACACTATATTCCGACAGATCCAAGATTAAGCAGAAGTTGAAAAGAATGAAGCCAGAGTGAACTCTCAAGATTAAGGAAGAAGTGGAGAAACAGTACAATGCTAGATTCCTAAGAGAGGTCAATTATCCAGAGTGGTTAGCTAATGTGGTTCCGGTATCAAAGAAAGTACTCACCCTTAGAGAAGACACGTGTAGCACTTGTTTGGGCAACCCGCAAACTCAGACATTATATATGCTTGCTTACAAAATTCTGTTGATTGCAAGAATGGATCCTTTGAAATACTTAATGGAAAAACTCGTGTAAGATGGGAAAACTGCTAAATGGGTTTTGCTTTTGTCAGAATTTGATATTAAGTATGTGACTTAGCAATCTGTGAAAGGGAGAGCAATTGTCGATCATTTAGCCCATTGTTCATCTAAAGAAGCTAAAGAAATCCAAGGGGACTTTCCGGATGAAGAAATCATTGGGATTGAGGTAGAATCATGGAAGATATATTTTGATGGAGCAAAAACTTAAAATGGAAGGGAAATCGGAGTTCTCTTAATTTCACCAAAAGGGACACACATTCCATTTTTTGGCAGGCTTAACTTCCCTGCCACCAACAATGCCACATAATATGAAGCTTGCATTATGGGTCTACAAGCAGCCTTAGGCCTAGGAGTGAAGGAGTTGGAAGTATACGGAGACTCAGCTCTAATAATCTCTCAAATTTAGAATAAATGGAAGATTAAAGAAGAAATACTTATGCCTTATCATGAATGTCTTTGGAAATGGGTGTCAAAATTCAACAAGATCCAATACTAGTATGTGCCGAGGATGCAGAATCAAATTGCAGATGCTTTAGCAACCATGGCATCCATGATGGATGGGCCAAAAGAAGATGAGGCTAGAATGATAGTGTTGGAACAGAAAGAGGAATTGGCCTACTGCATGACAATAGAAGAAGATGAGGAAAAGAATGGGGAAGGTGAACAGTATTTAGACATGTTACAGTACCTTAAGGATGGCATGTACCCACCATCTGCAGACAAGAATGATCAGCTAACCATCCGAAGGTTGTCTACTAATTAAATTATTTGTGGTGAAAGACTTTATAGAAGATCATATGATGGGATTCATCTCTTTTGTGTAACCGCTAAGGAGGCATAGCAAATAATTGAAGAGGTTCATGAGTCAAATTATGGGCCGCATATGAATGTACACATGTTGTGAAGGAAGATCATGAGGCAAGGCTATTACTAGACTACTATGGAAGCCAACTGTGCAGCTCATGTCCGAAAATGTCACCAATGCCAAGTTCATGGAGATCTGAAACACATACCACCCATGCCACTGCATACTATGACAAAACCCTAGCCACTTTCTACATGGGGGATAGACATTATAGCAAAGATTCATCCAACTGCATCCAATGGCCACGAATTCATACTCGTTGCTATAGATTATTTCACTAAATGGGTAGAAGTTGTTGAAAAAATACATGTTTGTATCGCATACAAAACATACGCTGCGGAAAATTAACGGATCTACATATTTCACAATTGATAACGTGTACTATGTAAGTTTCAGAATTCAAGAACAAGAGAGCGTACCTTGGTGTGGTAAATTTCAAAACTAAAGATTAGAAGTATGCTAGAACACTTTTAATCTTCACTCCAATTCCACTAACGCCCAAGAAGTGTGGTCTCTCAATCAATTATATGTGAATGTCCAAGGGAGAATAAAAGAGTGTCCAACACTCACACATATATCATTTCATATAACTTACTAAATTCTGTATGTTTCTCTCCTTATAACTGATTATTTAATTGGGCTTTTGGGCTTTTCCAATTGGGCTTTAGTATGTGGCTTGGAGTGGGACCAAAGGGAACAAATATGACACAAGCTTCAATGGGCCTTGGGCTTTTCTGTCAACTCTTGACAAGTCCAAAGTTACCATTAATTATATTTAATACCACTATATAAATATAATTGCACTCTATGCCTTACTAATAAATTATATCCCAAGACTTTATTATACATGCTACCCCTTCATAAAATATTCGTTGTAATACAAAGTCATGAATATAGACTGCCACTTTGTGAATTATTACATCTTAATCCTTGAGTACCTGGTTTAATCCTTTTAAATTTATTCATCATATACTTATGAAATCTAATTTCATAAATATATACTTTAGTGATTTCTTACCAAAGTGGTTAGGCCTAACTCTCTAAATAACTGAACCCATTAAACTTATCTTAATGGAATGTTTTATATCTCTGTTAAGAGACTATGAATTCCATCTTGAGAATATATGTTCCATCAACACTAAGTGTGGCTGCCCAACAGACTGAGGTTTTGACCGTTACTTTAGATCTTACTCCTGATATATCAAAGCAACAGACACTTTATGATCAAGTCCATTATTCTCTTAGGATTAATAGTTCATGTAAATAGAAGTCGTAAGATTTATTATTCATTTAATAGTCGTTAGGAGAATAATAAATTTCATAGCAGTCTAGTTCAATATGTCTTAACTCTTAAAACATATCAACATATCAACTAGAAGTCTCCACTTCCATGATCAAGACAAATCATCTTATTTGATATGTTATAGTCTTCACAGATGAAACACCTAATTTCATCACCGACTACGAACTAAGTTTTTGAGTTTACAAAGAACTTGTGATTTATATCTTTAGTGACTTTTCACATAAATCAGATACTATGCATCTCATGGACTATATGATAATGTCCGAATATTCATGTTATCATTATTTTAGATAATAATAAAAGAACTTTATTAATTACAACATTAAGTCATACATAATGTCATACTTAATATCATACATAGCATCATACAATAGGATTTAAAGGCACTAATTCTAACAATCTCCCATTTGCCCTAAAGACCATTGTGTACTAATCTAACTCCCATTCTCTCCAAATGTGACTCAAAAGGCCTTTGAAGCAAGGCTTTGGTAAAGGGATCTGCTAGATTATTTGTACTCTCAATCTTTGCTACCACTACATCTCCACGAGCAACAATGTCTCGAATGATATGGTACTTTCTCTCAATGTGCTTTCCTTCCTATGATTCCTTGGATCTTTAGATTGTGCAACTGCTCCACTATTGTCGCAAAACAATGTAATGGGAACTTGCTCCATTCTCACGACACCAAGATCAGAAAGGAATTTCTTGAGCCAAATAGCTTCCTTTGCCGACTCATAAGTAGCAACATATTCAGCTTCTATGGTGGACTCCGCAATACAAGATTGATTAACACTCCTCCAACTTATGGCTCCACCACCTAAGGTGAACACACAACCTGAAGTGGACTTTTTGAAATCTAGATCTGATTGAAAATCTGAATTTGTATAGCCAATAGGAATCAAATCCTCAAACCAGTAAACAAGCATATAATCTCTTGTTCTCCGTAGATACTTGAGAATATACTTTACAGCTTGCCATGTCCATAAAACAAAGTTTACACATACACATGCCAATAAACTTTTTTCCATATCCATCATGAATACATTTACATTAGCCTACCAAAAATTTTTCACAATACTAACACTCCCAAAATCCAAACTAAAATTCGTCTGAAAACATCAATATCTACCTACATTGTCAAAATTCCATCAGCCACCAACATTGTCCAAATTTCACCATGATTAAAAAAATAATACTTCAAGAATGCTCCAAAGCTAACATTTTCCAATACAAACAATCAAGCAATGCCCCAAATTTCAAACAACCAAATTGTTGGGAAAAAAATTAACGGATCTACTTCATTTGCAATTGATAACATTTACTATGTAAGTTTCAGAATTTAAGAATAAGAAAGCGTACCTTGGTGTGGTGAAATTCAAAACCAAAAGATTAGAAGTACTTGGAAACACTTTTAATCTTCACTCCAATTTCACTTAATGCCCAAGAAGTGTGGTCTCTCAATCAGTTTCCAAGGAGAAAATAATAGAGTGTCCAACACTTACATACACCATTTCATTCCTTATGTGATCCTAATAAAAACCACTTCTGAAAAAGACTTCTAAAAGAACATTAGAAATTCTTTATGTTTCTCTCCTTATATATAATTAATTAGCCTTTTAGGCCATGCCAATTGGGCTCTAGTATGTGGCTTGGAGTAGGACCAAAAGGGAACAAATAAGATTCTAGATCTAATGAGCCTTGGGCTTTTCTGTGAACTCTTGACATGTCCAAAGTTACCATTAAATATATTCAATACCACTATATGAATATAGTTGCACTCTAGGCCTTATTAATAAATTATATCCCAAGACTTTATTATACATGCAACCCCTTCATTAAAATATTCGTAGTAACACAAAGTCATGAATATGAACTGCCACTATGAAGATTACTACATTTTAATTCTTGAGTACCCAGTTTAATCCTTTACATTATTCATCATATATTTATGAAACCCAATTCCATAAATATATACTTTAGTAACTCCTTACTAAAGTGGTTGGGCCCAACACTCTGAATAACTAAACTCATTAAACTTATCTCAAGGGAATATTTTATATCTCCGTTAAGAAATTATGAATTCCATCCTGACAATATATGTTCCATCAACACTAAATGCGGCTGCCCAACATACTGAGGTTTTGATCATGACTTATAGATCTCACTCCTGATATATCAAAGCAACCTACACTCCATGATCAAGTCAATTATTCTCTCAGGATTTAGAGTTGATGTAAATAGAAGTCGTGAGATTTATTATTCATTTGACAGTCGTTAGGAGAATAATAAATCTCACAACGGTCCAGTTCAATATGTCTTAATTCTTAAAACATATCAACATACCAACTAGAAATCTCCATTTCCATGATCAAGACAAATCATCTTAGTTGATATGTTATAGTCTTCGCAGATGAAATGCACAATTTCATCACCGACTACGAACTAAAATTCTGAGTTTACAAAGAACTTGTGATTTATATCTTCTGTGGCTTTTCACATAAATCACATATGATGCATCTCATGGACTAAGATAATGTCCCATTAGTTCATTCATAAATAATCTCATATAATTAAACAATTTAATTATTTATGACATGCCAATAAATTGGATTTTAGGGCATAAACCCCAACAATCTCCCACTTGCCCTCAAAGACAATTTACCATATATCTGACACTTATCTCCCTTTAGAGTAATTCATAGTCACTCTAAGGCAAGGTTTGGAAACAAGTTTCAGCCAGATTTATTGCACAAATTATCTTTTCTACTACTACTTCTCACGTACTCATATCTCTCTAATAAGATAATACTTACGCTTAATATGTATCTTCACCACCTAAGATGAACACATATCTTGAAGTCCAACTTCATGAATCACAATCAAACTACAAGTTAGCATTTGTACATCCAGTGACAATTAAAACCTCACTTTTGTGAATAAGCATATAATCCCTCATTCTCTTAAGATATTTGAGTATATGCTTTACTCCCACTAAATTAAGTGATCTTTGATTCTATTGATATTTGCTTACCATGGCCACCGCAAAATAGATATTTAGTCTCGTCTATAGCATAGCATAAAGACTTCCTATTGATATGGTATTAGGAACCATCTTAATATACTCTTCCTTTTATATTTCTTAGAACCATAATCCTTTATAAAGGAACTTCAAACTTAAAAGGAAAGAATCATTTCTTGAAGTATTACATGCTACACTTGGCTAGAATCTAATCTATTGAAACAGTTTGAAATAGATCCAACATCTTAATTTCTGAATTTTAACAAAGTTTAATTCTTAGGATGACTAGTCTTTCCCAAGTACTTTATATCAAACTGGATTAGACAACAAAAAACTCAATTGATGACAATAACTCTACATCATTCTAAATTAATAGAATGCCATCAACATACATTAAGAAATTTATTATTTTATATAGCTTTGACACACATAAGGCATTTTGAGACTTGATCAAAATCAAACAATTTGATTTCTTGATCAAAGATGATATTTTATGATTCAAATGCTTGCTTTAATCCTTAAATGGAATTTAAGCAACTTGCATACTAAACACTACTGTTTCTTTGCTATGTATAAGTCTAGTTACATCATATAGATGTCTTCCTTAGGATTGCTACTAAAAGAATCTTTCTTGATATCCATTACCATATTTCATCCAAATGAAATATAATGGATAAGAGAATCTAGATAGAGTCAAACTTGACTATTGGTGAAAAAATCTTTTCATGATCAAACCATTTCTTACTGAATAAATCTTTTCGCCATTAGTCTTGACTTTGAAGGTTTGCACCTTCAAATCTATCAATCTCATTTTTCTTGTAGACTTATTTGAGAACAATAGGCTTAGTGCCATTAGGTGCCTCTACAAGTTCTAAACTTTAAATAGAATCCAATTCTATTCACATAACCTTAATCTAGTAATCCATATTCATATCACCTTTTGCCTTTACGTAGGACCGAGGATCAAATTCAAATCCTTGTGGAATGGCATCAAAAATTTATTCCAAAAGTATGAATTTATTTGATAATTGATAATCCTCCCACTACGACATTGTACCATTGTATTAGCTATATATTTAGAATAATGCATTGTGGTGTATCTAATACAACCATCTCATTTCTAAATGTATTTTATAGTCATCTTTCAACAAATTCTGACATCTTTCTTCTAGAACAATTCTATGTTTATCTTTAAGATTATTCACATAGTCATAATAAAAAACTTTGTATTTGTACTTTACAAACATCTTGTCTTCTTCATGATTACCAAAACAATCTTTTGCAATTCCTTTTAGATATCCATCATAAATACACATTTTTCTATCTTTTGATTTCAATTTGTTAGACTTCCTTTCTAGCACAAGTGCTAGACATCTCCAAAAGTGGAAGTATCATATACTAGGTTTTTACTCAATCCACGATTTGACAAATGTCCTAGGAACAAAATTTTGAAATCAATTTTAGAAAATGTATAGTAATTATTAGAGTATATCTCAAATAGAAATAAGCAAATGGAAATACTTATCATGTACTTTACTATTTCTAAAAGAGTTTTATATCTTCTTCATGTATGTATTGACTTAAAGAAGTCATTGAAACTTTATTCCTTTACAATAAAGGAGCCCTAGATCTTATTATCCTCTAAATAGAATTCATAGACTAGGAATATAATAAAATAATGATTCTAAAAACCCATCTTTCACTAATCTTGAATATCATTTAGATTAATAAGATCTAGACATAAGTTCCAAAATATACAATACCAAAGGATGAGAACTTTCTCTTTAAAAAGTAAAACATGTAAATTTCCATCTAGAAAATAATCATAGACAATGTTTAGCTTTACCAAAACAGAAAAACTTTCCTTTTGGTCATGCTTTTGAGTCCAATTTCCTTTGGGCAACAACTAGGGCAACTTGCTTGTCCAACTGTTTGGTAATATATTTTCTTTTCTTACCACCTTTAACTTTCGATTCACGCTAAGAATTCTGAATTAAATCATATTGATCCTAGCCTTAACTTTTAGGATATCTTCTGTTGCGTAGAACTCACTCATCATTGCAGATAACATAAAAAAAATTTATTTTCAAAACAATCTGAATTGATTAAATGATTCTAACAAGGACTTGTGAATCATATCCAAATGAGATTAACATTTAATCTCTACATCCAAGAATTTCAATTCATTTTAAAAATAATATATTTTCATAAAATGATATAGAGTTGGAACTCTTTAAGCTTTTCTTAGCACTTAATATGATTCATACCAAACATCTCATTTAGACTTAACATAAAGTCTAAGTCTAGTATTAACTCTTGCATCTCATACTGCAGCACAATTGAGATAGAAGTCAATTTAACATTTTAGCATTTCAGTGGAAACTATGATCACATCATAAGCTATCTTTCATAAATACATCATGTATAGGAAATTATGACAATGCTGAATCAAAACATATTTATGTAGTTCAGCTCCTTTAAGCACCATGTCCAAAATTATTTCTTAGTTAATGTGATTCATTTAAAATAGTAACTAGAAAACAAAATTTATGAGAACTTTATTTTGAGACTATGAATATAATTACAAGGACATTATATTTTGCATCCATAACTGTATAATATGGAACACCCAAAAACCATACTATATTAGGTGCAACAACAACCTATTCCTGCAATTAATATTCCTCGGAAGCGAGGTCATACCAATCATTATGATCAGGCGAGAATTATTCACATTATTAATGCTATCATGGTAACTCTTACCAAACAAAAATAATTTACCGCTTTTCCTTTAACCTCTAAGTAATAATGACATAGCTCCATAGGGAGGTTAACATTAAACTTAGTCTAGTGTACACCATTGCCTAGAATCTATATGAGTCACCAAGTAACTCCATGGAAGTCTAAACACACTTCATCTATTATTAAGAAGTTTAATCTTGTAGTACCATGAATTAAACACCCTCCGAAGGGAGCAAGGCATATACACCAAGACGAGGTGCCTAATCACATTACTATAAACTGGCAATGGAGGCCGTGAGAATCAATCGTTGAATTGTTGGGAAAATACATGTTCGTATCACATACAAAACATACGCAGCGGAAAATTAACCAATCTATTTCATTCGCAATTGATAACACGTACTATGAAAGTTTCAGAATTTAAGAACAAGAAAGCATACTAACTAGAAATCTCCATTTCCATGATCAAGACAAATCATCTTAGTTGATATGTTATAGTCTTCGCAGATGAAACGCCCAATTTCATCACCGACTACAAACTAAACTTCTAAGTTTACAAAGAACTTGTGATTTATATCTTCTGTGACTAAATCACATAAATCACATACGATGCATCTCATGGACTAAGATAATGTCCCATTAGTTAATTTATAAATAATCTCATATAATTAAACAATTTAATTATTTATGACATGCCAATAAATTGGATTTTAGAGCATAAACCCCAACAATCTCCCACTTGCCCTCAAAGACAATTTACCATATATCTGACACTTATCTCCCTTTAGAGTGATTCATAGTCACTCTAAGGCAAGGTTTGGAAACAAGTTTCAGCTAGATTTATTGCATAAATTATCTTTTCTACTACTACTCAAGTATTCATATCTCTCTAGCGAGATAATACTTACGCTTAATGTGTATCTTCACCACTAGGATGAACACATATCTTAACGTCCAACCTCATGAATCACAATCAAACTACAAGTTAGCATTTGTACATCTAGTAACCATCAAAATCTCATTTTTGTGGACAAGCACATAATCCCTCATTCTCCTAAGATATATGAGTATATGCTTTACCCCCACTAAATTAAGTGATCTTTGATTCAATTGATATTTGCTTACTATGCCCACCGCAAAATAGATATTTAGCCTAGTATATAGCATAGCATAAAACTTCCTATTGATATGATATTAAGAACCATCTTAATATACTCTTCCTTTTATATGTCTTAGGACTATAGTCCTAAATAAAGGAACTTCAAACTTAAAAGGAAAGAATCCTTTCTTGGAGTATTATATGCTATACTTGGCTAAAATCTAATCTATTTAAGCAGTTTGAGATAGACTCAATATTCGAATTTCTGAATTGTAATAAAGTTTAAATTCTTAGGATATGACTAGTCTTTCCCAAGTACTTTATATCAAACTGGATTAGACAACAAAAACTCTATTGATGACAACATCTCTACATCATTCTAAAATATTAGAATGTCATTAACATACATTAAGAAATTTATTATTCTATATAGCTTTCACACACATAAGGCATACTGGATCAAAATCAAACAAATTGATTGCTTGATCAATGATGATATTTTACAATTTAGATGCTTGATTTAGTCCATAAATGGAATTTAAGCAACTTGTATACTAAACACTATTGTTTCTTTGCTATGTACAAGTCTAGTTACATCATATAGATATCTTCCTCAAGATTGCTACTAAAAGAAGCTTTCTTGATATCCACTGCCATATTTCATCCAAATGAAATATAATGGATAAGAGAATCATGATAGAGTCAATCTTGACTATTGGTGAAAAAATCTTTTCGTAATCGAACCATTTCTTTCTGAATAAATCTTTTCGCCATTAGTCTTGACTTTGAAGGTTTGCACCTTCAAATCTATCAATCTCATTTACTTGTAGACCTATTTGAAAACAATAGGCCTAATACCATTAGGCGCCTTTACAAGTTCTAGACTTTAAATAGAAACTAATTCTATTCACATAACCTTAATCCAGTAATCCAGATTCATATCCTTGTGTAATAGCTTCAAAAGTTTATTCCAAAAGTATGAACTTAGTTGGTAATTAATAATCCTCCCACTACGATATTGTACCCATGTATTAGCTACACATTTAGAATAATGCCTTATGGTGTATCTAATACAACCATCTCATTTCTAAATGTATTTTATAGTTGTCTTTCAACAAATTCCGACATCTACCTTCTAGAACAATTATACGTTTCGCTTTAAGATTATTCACATAGTCATCATCAAGAACTTTGTAATTGTACTATACAAACATCTTGTTTTCTTTATGACTACCAAAACAATCTTTTGCAATTCCTTTTGGATACCCATAATAAAAACACATTTTTCTACCTATTGATTTCAATTTGTCAGACTTCCATTCTAGCACAAGTGCTTGACATTTCTAAAAATGGAAGTATCATATACTAGGATTTCACCCAATCCACGATTTGAAAAATGTCTTAGGAACAAACATTTGACATCAACTTTAGAAAGTGTATTGTAATTATTAGTGTATATCTCCAAAAGAAATAAGCAAATGGAAATACTTATCATGTACTTTACTATTTCTAAAAGAGTCTTATTCCTCTTTCATGTATGCACTAACTTATAGAAGTCAGTGGAACTTTATTCCTTCGCAATAAATGAGCCCTAGATCTTATTATCCTCTAAATAGAATTCATAGACTGGGAATATTACAAAATAATGGTTCTAAAAGCCCATCTTTCACCAATGTTGAATATCATTTAGATTAATAAGATCTAAGCGTAAGTGCCAAATACATACAATAACAAAGGAAGGAGACGTTCTCTTTAAAAGGTAAAACATGTAAATTTCCATCTACAACACAACCATGGACAATGCTTAGCTTTACCAAAACGAAAACATTTTCCTTTTGGTCATGCTTTTGAGTCAAATTTCCTTTTGGCAACTACTAGGACAACTTGCTTGTCCAACTGTTTGGTATTATAATTAATCTTCTTATCGCCCTTACCTTTCAGTTCAGGCTAGGAATTTGAATTAAATCATATTGATCCTAGCTTTAGCTTCTAGGATGTCTTCCGTTGCGTAGAACTCACTCATCAATTCATAAAACATAAAAAGAATTTATTTTGAAAACAATTTGAATTGATCAAATGATTCTAACAAGGACTTGTGGATCATATCCATATGAGATTAACATTTAATCTCTACATCCAAGAATTCCAATTAATTTTAAAAATAAAATATTTTCATAAAATGATATAGAATTGGAACTCCTCAAGCCTTTCTTAGCATTCAATATGATTCATACCAAACATCTCATTTAGACTTTATATAAAGTCTAAGTCTAGTACTAACTCTTGCATCTTATGCTATAGCACACTTGAGATAGAAGCCAATGTAACATTTTAGTATTTCAATGGAGACTATGATTACATCATAAGCTATCTTCCATAAATGCATCATGCATAGGAAATTATGACAATGCTGAATCAAAACATATTTATGTACTTCAGCTCCTTTAAGTACCATGTCTAAAATTATTTCTTAGTTAATGTGATTCATTTAAAATAGTAGCTAGAGAACAAAATTAATGACAACTTTATTTTGAGACTATAAACATAATTACAGGGACATTATATTTTGCATCCATAACCATATAGTATGAAACCCAAAAATACTATACTAGGTGCAACGACAACCTCTACAATTAATATTCCTCGGAAGCAAGGTTATACCAATCACTATGATCAGGCGAGAAATATTCTCATTATTAATGCTATCATGGTAACTCTTACCAAACAAAAATAATTTGCCGCTTTTCCTTTGGCCTCAAGTAATAATGACATAGCTCCTTTGGGAGGTTAAGTTAACATTACACTTAGTCTAGTGTATACCATTATCTAGAATCATGTGTAGTCACATTTCATCTCCCTTTATAATGTTTAAAACTGTAGTACCATGAAACAAAACACCCTCCTTTGGGATCGCGAGGCATATACGCCAAGACGAGGTGCTTGTTCACACTACTTTAAACGGGTATGTTCAATCTTGTAGTACTATGAAGTAAACACCCTCCTTTGGGATCGCGAGGCATATACGCCAAGACGAGGTGCTTACCCACACTACTATCAACCGATAATGGAGGCTGTGAGATCCAACCCTTGTATCTCTCTCCCACTAGAAATTTTAAAACAAGTGGTTTGTCCTGAAATTATTGTGATCTCATCACAATTTTAACCCTACACATCAAATGTGTTTAATTGTTTAAATTCAATGTGATGTTAATAAGTCACGTCACAATAACGTAACGAACATTCGCGCAATCACAAAGAAGTTTAACTAAATAGTTTAGGACTTGTCTTTTAACTAAATAGTTTAGGACATTCATGCAATCACAAACATTCGCGCAATCACAATGAAGTTTAACTAATATCTTTGATCTCATTAGGTCTTTTAGTTAGAACTATGTGTAATCTCATCACACATTTCCTTACACTTTATACATTTGAAAACATTTAGAAAATATTCAAAATTCCCTTCAAATGTATTTTCGCGAGAATCTCGTAACTAAGCTCTTCCCGCGAAAACACAAAATTCAGATAGAAACTTTCGCTACTGTGTCGCGAGTAAAGCTTACCCGCGAAAAGTTTTTGTCTTCAGAACATTTTTCGCGAGTAACTTCGCGGGAAGCTAACCCGCGAAAAACTCGTGTTTTCAGTTTTTCTAGAGTTGTTGCAAACATTTTTCAATGATTTTACATGAACAAACAACTACCATATGAACATATATGCAGAATTTGATATCAAAACTGAATTCCATTGATGCTATATAGCCTTAAAGATGAATATAACATACTTAAATTCAGATTTAAACAACATCATAACATCAATATCAGTTTTTATCAAATCATAGTTTCAACACCCATGCAGAAAATTAAATGCATATATAACTTTCTAACATCATGAAACTATTATCACTAATTCTAAAACTCACAAAACATGTTATTCAGATTCGAATTGAAGACCACTCTAATACCAATTGTTGGGAAAATACATGTTCGTATCACATACAAAACATACGCAGCGGAAAATCAATGAATCTACTTCATTCGCAATTGATAACATGTACTATGAAAGTTTCAGAATTTAAGAACAAGAAAGCGTACCTTAGTGCGATGAAATTCAAAACCACAAATCAGAAGTTCTTGGGCAGACTTTCAATCTTCACTCCAATTCCACTTAATGCCCAGGATGTGTGGTCTCTCAATCAGTTTCCAAGGAGAGAACAAAGGAGTGTCCAACACTCACATACAAACCGTTTCATTCCTTGTGTAATCTTGATGAAGAACACTAATGAAAAAGACTCATAAAAGAACCTTATGAAATTCAGTATGTTTCCCTCCTTATATACAACTGATTATCTAATTGGGTTAGCCTTTTGGGCCATTCCAATTGGGCTCTAGTGTGTGGCTTGGAGTGGGACCAAAAGGGAACAAATAAGACTCTAGCTTTAATGGGCCTTGAGCTTTTCTGTCAACTCTTGACAAATCCAAAATTACCATTAATTATATTCAATACTACTATTTGAATATAATTGCACTCTTGGCCTTATTAATAAATTATATCCCAAGACTTTATTTTACGTGCAACCCCTTCATTAAAATGTTCGTAGTAACACAAAGTCATGAATATAGACTGCCACTTTGAAGATTACTACATCTTAATCCTTGAGTACCTGGTTTAATCCTTAATGTTATTCATCATATATTTATGAAATCCAATTCCATAAATATATACTTTAGTAACTCCTTACTAAAGTGGTTGGGCCCAACTCTTTGAATAAGCAAACCCATTAAACTTATCTTAAGAGAATATTTTATATCTCCGTTAAGAGATTATGAATTCCATCTTGAGAATATATGTTCCATCAACACTAAATGCGGCTGCCTAACATATGGAGGTTTTGACCGTAACTTATAGATCTCACTCCTGATATATCAAAGCAACCTACATCTCATGATCAGGTCCATTATTCTCTCAGGATTTAGAGTTGATGTAAATAGAAGTCATGAGATTTATTATTTGTTTGACAATCGTTTGGAGAATAATAAATCTTACAGCGGTCCAGTTCAATATATCTTAACTCTTAAAACATATCAACATACCAACTAGAAATCTCCATTTCCATGATCAAGACAAATCATCTTAGTTGATATATTATAGTCTTCGCAGATGAAACGCCCAATTTCATCACCAACTACGAATTAAACTTCTGAGTTTACAAAGAACTTGTGATTTATATCTTCTGTGATGAAATCACATAAATCACATACGATGCATCTCATGGACTAAGATAATGTCCCATTAGTTCATTTATAAATAGTCTCACATAATTAAACAATTCAGTTATTTATGACATGCCAATAAATTGAATTTTAGGGCATAAACCCCAACATGAATCTCTCTCCCACTAGAAATTTTAAAACAATTGGGTTGTCCTGAAATCATTGTGATCTAATCACAATTTTAACCCTACACATCAAATGTGTTTAATTGTTTAAATTCAATGTCATGTTGCTAAGTCACGTCACAATAGCATAACGAACATTCGCACAATCACAAAGAAGTTTAACCTTGTAATCCGTGAAGTAAATACCTTCCGCATGGAATGCTAGACTCAAAGTCAAGACAAGGTATCTATTCACATTACAATAAACTTAACAAAAGGGTTATTTCAACACTCCTACTCGTTATTTGGGTTTTCTTAAATAATTGTGATCCTATCACAACTAATAAACTTGCACTTGTTGAAGACTCTAATCTTATTAGAATCACTAACTAAAATGGAAGTCCTAAACTATTTAGGATTCCTTAAACACTAATGAATCAAAAATTAGTTACATAGAACTCTATCCTTAACTTTTTTGATCAAGCATTCTAACCTCATTAGAAACTATATACCTTTTAATTAAGCTTTAATCTCATTAAAAATTCTAATTAAAATAAATTAAGGACTTTCAATCATACAACAATTCCAATCTAATTAGAATGTTTCTTAAAAGACAAGTCCCAAACTATTTAGGACTAAGAGTTCTATTTAACTAATATCTTTGATCTCAGTAGTCCTTTTAGTTAGAACCATGTGTAAACTCATCGCACATAGCCTTGCTCTTTATGCATTTGAAAACACTTAAAAAAAATTCAAAATTCCCTTCAAATGCATTTTCGCTAGAATCTCGTGACTAAGCTATTCCCACGAAATTTTCTGATTGTCTCACGACTGATTCAGGAGTAAAGCTTACCTGCAAAACAGTTTTGTGCTTCAGTAGCATTTTTTGTGGGTTACCTTCTCACGAAATTACTCGCGAATAACGCGTGCTTTCAGTTTTCAAAGTGCAGATATAGATAGTTTTCTATGGTTTTTCGTGAACAAACAACCACCATATATGAACATGATAGGCAGAATTTGATATCAAAACTGAATTCTATTGATGCTACAGCCTTAAAGATGAATTTAACATACTTAAAATCAGATTAAAACAACAACATAACATCAATATCAGTTTTTTATCAAATCATAGTTTCAACTGTTGGGATAAGTACCCTTAAATCCTATTGTATGATACTATGTATGGTATTATGTATGACATTATGTGAGAAATGATGTATGACTTAATATTGTGTTTAATAAAGTTGCTTTATTCTTATCTAAAATAATGGTAACATGAATATTCAGACATTATCATATAGTCCATGAGATGCATAGTATGTGATTTATGTGAAAAGTCACAGAAGATATAAATCACAAGTTCTTTGTAAACTCAGAATTATAGTTCGTAGTCGGTGATGAAATTGGGCATTTCATCTACGAAGACTATAACATATTAACTAAGATGATTTGTCTTGATCATGGAAGTGGAGACTTCTAGTTGATATGTTGATATATTTTAAGAGTTAAGACATATTGAACTGGACCGCTGTGAGATTTATTATTCTCCTAACGTCTATCAATTGAATAATAAATCTCACGACTTCTATTCACATGAATTCTTAATCCTGAGAGAATAATGGATCTGATCATGAAATGTAGGTTGCTTTGATATATCAAGAGTGAGATCTACAGTAACGGTCAAAACCTCAGTATGTTGGGCAGCACATTTAGTGTTGATGGAACATATATTCTCAAGATGGAATTCATAGTCTCTTAAGGGAGATATAAAACATTCCCTTAAGATAAGTTTAATGGGTTCAGTTATTCAGAGAGTTAGGCCTAACCATTTTAGTAAGACTAAAGTATATATTTATGAAAATTAAATTTCATAAATATATGATGAATAATTTAAAAGGATTAAATCGGGTACTCAAGGATTAAGATATAGTAATTTACAAAGTGGCAGTCTATATTCAAGACTTTGTATTACTACGAGTATTTTATGAAGGGGTTGCATGTATAATAAAGTCTTAGGATATAATTTATTAATAAGGCCTAGAGTGCAATTATATTTATATAGTGGTATTAAATATAATTAATGGTAACTTTGGACTTGTCAAGAGTTGACAAAAAAGCCCAAGGCCCATTGGAGCTAGTGTCTAATTTATTCCCTTTTGGTCCCACTTCAAGCCACACATTAAAGCCCATTTGGGAAAGCCCAAAAGGCTAGCCCAATTAAATAATCAGTTATGTGGAGAGAAACATACAGAATTTTATATTAGAATGAAATGGTTTGTATGTTTATATATGTAAGAGAAAGAAACTTCTTCATATTCTTTCTAGAACAACACATAGAACTGATTGAGAGACCACACATCTTGGGCATCAAGTGGAATTGGAGTGAAGATTAAAAGTGTTCTCGAGTACTTCTAATCTTTGTTTTGAAATTCACCATACCAAGGTACACTCTCTTGTTCTTATATTCTGAAATTTACATTGCACATGTTATCTATTGCGAATGAATTAGTTCCGTTAATTTTTCACTGCGTATGTTTTGTATGCGATACAGACATGATACTTTCCTACATCAACAACCATGCAGAAAATTAAATGCATATATAATCTTCTAACATCATGAAACTATTATCTCGAATTCCAAAAATCACAAAACATGTTATTCAGATTCGAAATTGAAGACCGATCTGATACAATTTGTTAGGAAAATGGGTGTTTGTATCACATACAAAACATACGTAGCGGAAAATTAACGGATCTACTTCATTCGCAATTGATAACATGTACTATGTAAGTTTCAGAATTTAAGAATAAGAAAGCGTACCTTAGTTTGGTGAAATTCAAAACCAAAAGATTAGAAGTACTTGGGAACACTTTTAATTTTCACTCCAATTCCACTTAATGCCCAAGAAGTGTGGTCTCTTAATCAGTTTCTAAGGAGAGAATAAGTGAGTGCCCAACACTCACATACACCATTTCATTCCTTATGTGATCTTAATAAAATCCACTTCTGAAAAAGACTTCTAAAAGAACATCTGAAATTCTGTATGTTTCTCTCCTTATATATAACTGATTATCTAATTGGGCTAGCTTTTTAGGCCATTCCAATTGAGTTCTAGTAGGTGAATTGGAATGGGACCAAAAAGAAACAAATAAGACTTTAGCACTAATAGGCCTTGTGATGGAAAATAATTAGTTTGTATCGCATATAAAACATACGCAATAGAAAATTAATGGATTTACTTCATTCGCAATTGATAACATGCACTGTGTAAATTTTAGAATATAGAATCAAGAGAGTGTACCTTGGTATGGTGAATTTCGAAACTGAAGATGAAAACCACTTGGGAAAACTTTTAATCTTCGCTCCAATTCCACTTGATAACCAAGATGTGTGGTCTCTCAATAAATTATGTGTGTATGTTCTAGAGAGCATATGAAGGAGACTTACTTACACTTACATACAAATCATTTCATGTTCATAAAAATTTTATATGTTTCTCTCCACATAACTAATTATCTAGTTGAGCTAGCCCTTTGGGCCTTCCCAATTAGGCTTTAGCTTGTGGTTTGGAGTGGGACCAGAAGGGAACAAATAAGACTCTAGCTCCAATGGGCCTTGGGCTTTTCTGTCAACTCTTGACAAGTTCCAAGTTACTATTAATTATATTTAATACCATTATATAAATACAAATGCACTCTAGGCCTTATCAATAAATTATTTCCCAAGACTTCATTGTACATGCAACTCCTTCATAAAATATTTGTAGTAATACAAAGTCATGAGTGTAGACTGTCACTTTGTGAATTACTACATCTTAATTCTTGAGTACCCAGTTAAATCCTTTTAAATTTATTCATCATATGTTTATGAAAATCAATTCCATAAATACACACTTTAGTAATACTAAAGTGGTTAGGCCAAACTCTTTGAATAACTGAACCCATTAAACTTATCTCGAGGAAATATTTTATATCTCCGTTAAAAGACTATGAATTCCATCTTAAGAATATATGTTCCATCAACACTAAATGTGGCTGCCCAACATACTGAGGTTTTGACTGATACTTTGGATCTCACTCCTGATATATGAAAGCAACCTACACTTCATGATCAGGTTCGTTATTCTCTCAAGATTAAGAGTTGATGTAAATATAAGTCGTGAGATTTATTATTCATTTGACAGTCGTTAGAAGAATAATAAATTTCACAGCGGTCTTGTTCAATATGTCTTAACCCTTAAAACATATCAACATATCAACTAGAAGTCTCCACTTCTATGAACAAGACAAATCATCTTAGTTAATATGTTATAGTTTTTATAGATGAAATGCCTAATTTCACCACCGACTACGAACCAAAATTCTGAGTTCACAAAGAACTTGTGATCTATATCTTCTGTGACTAAATCACAAAAATCACATACTATGCATCTCATGGACTATATGATAATGTCCGAATATTCATGCTACCATCATTTTAGATAAGAATAAAGCAACTTTATTAATCACAATATTAAGTCATACATCATTTAATACATAATGTCATACATAATATCATACATGGCATATTACAATAGGATTTAAGGGTACTAATCCTAACAATCTCCCACTTGCCCTAAAGACTATTGTGCATTAATCTAACTCCCATTCTCTCCAAATGTGACTCGAAGGTCCTTTGAGGCAAGGTTTTGGTAAATGGATCTGCTAGATTATTTTCACTTTCAATCTTTGCTACCACCACATCACCACGTGCAACAATGTATCGAATGATGTGGTACTTTCTCTCAATGTGCTTTCCTTTCTTGTGATTCCTTGGATCTTTTGATTGTGCAACTGCTCCACTATTGTCACAAAACAAAGTAATGGGAACTTGCTCAATTCTTACTACACCAAGGTCAGAAAGGAATTTCTTAAGCCATACAGCTTCTTTTGCCGTTTCATAAGCAGCAACATACTCAGCTTCCATGGTGGAGTTCGCAATACAGGATTGCTTAACACTCCTCCAACTTATGGCTCTATCTCCCAAGGTTAACACATAACCTGAAGTGGACTTTCTAAAATCTAGATCTGATTGAAAGTCTGAATCTATATAGCCAATGGGAATCAAATCCTCACAACAGTAAATAAGCATATAATCTCTTGTTCTTCGTAAATACTTGAGAATATGCTTTACAGCTTGCCAATGTTGTGGTCCTAGGTTTGATTGATATTGGCTGACCATGCCAACTGAATAACAGATATCTAGTCTAGTACAAAGCATGGCATACATGAGATTTACTACTGCAGAAGTATAAGGAACTTGTCTCATCATATCTTCTTCCTCTTGAGTCTTAGGCCTTTGGTCATCAGACAGAGGAACTCCATGTCTGAAAGGAAGTAATCCTTTCTTGGAGTTTTGCATGCTAAACGATTTTAGAACCTTATCTATATATCCAGCTTGTGATATGCCTAACATCTTATTCTTACGATCTCGCCAAAGCTTGATCCCTAGAATCAAGTTAGCCTCACTTAAGTCTTTCATATTAAATTGGCTTGACGACCAAACCTTTACTGATGACATTACCCCTATATCATTTCCAATAAGTAGAATATTATCAACATAACGCACTAGGAACATTACTACTTTGTCTTGATGTCTTTTGTACACACATGGTTCATTAAGATTTTGTTCAAAACCAAATGACTTGATTGCTTGATCAAATCTGATGTTCCATGACCTAGATGCTTGCTTAAGTACATAAATGGACATTTTAAACTTGCATACCATATGCTCTTACTTCTTTGCTATGAAACCTTTCGGTTGCATCATATAGATTTCCTCTTTAAGATTGCCATTGAGAAATGCAGTCTTGACATCCATTTTCCAAATTTTATAATCATAATGAGCAACAGTGGATAAGAGAATTCTGATAAATTTAAGCATTGCTACCGGCGAAAAGGTTTCTTCATAATCAATAACTTCTTTTTTTGTGTACCATTTCGCCACTAGCCTTGCTTTAAAGGTTTCAACTGTAACGACCCAAGGAAAAGCGCTAGCCACATCTGCGCTATACCTCAAAAGGACTAGTCACAATTGAAGCTCCTTGTAGTTGTTAATAAAGCCCAGATCTACCCAGTAA
The DNA here is from genome assembly GCA_033629205.1 of Lithocarpus polystachyus. Taxonomy (NCBI): domain Eukaryota; kingdom Viridiplantae; phylum Streptophyta; class Magnoliopsida; order Fagales; family Fagaceae; genus Lithocarpus; species Lithocarpus polystachyus. The sequence continues at coordinate 45,472,563 of CM066166.1, forward strand.
ATACCCGATGTGGGACTCATCACACACCCACACACATCACACAATCAATCAATCAAATTGGGACATCACAATCTCCCCCACTTAAATCCCTAACGTCCTCGTTAGGGTCCACTTTGTGGGGTAGTGTCTCCGAGCCCACACGGGGTTACCGGGTCGGCTCTGATACCATATGTAACGACCCAAGGAAAAGCGCTAGCCACATCTGCGCTATACCTCAAAAGGACTAGTCACTATTGAGGCTCCTTGTAGTTGTTAATAAAGCCCAGATCTACCCAGTAAATACCCGATGTGGGACTCATTACACATCCACACACATCACACAATTAATCAATCAAATTGGGGCATCACAATCTCCCCCACTTAAATCCCTAATGTCCTCATTAGGGCCCACTTTGTGGGGTAGTGTCTCCGAGCCCACACAGGGTTACTGGGCCGGCTCTGATACCATATGTAACGACCCAAGGAAAAGCGCTAGCCACATCTGCGCTATACCTCAAAAGGACTAGTCACTATTGAGGCTTCTTGTAGTTATTAATAAAGCCCAGATCTACCCAGTAAATACCCGATGTGGGACTCATTACACACCCACACACATCACACAATTAATCAATCAAATTGGGGCATCACAATCTCCCCCACTTAAATCCCTAATGTCCTCATTAGGGCCCACTTTGTGGGGTAGTGTCTCCGAGCCCACACGGGGTTACTGGGCCGGCTCTGATACCATATGTAACGACCCAAGGAAAAGCGCTAGCCACATCTGCGCTATACCTCAAAAGGACTAGTCACAATTGAAGCTCCTTGTAGTTGTTAATAAAGCCCAGATCTACCCAGTAAATACCCGATGTGGGACTCATCACACACCCACACACATCACACAATCAATCAATCAAATTGGGACATCACAATATTAAATAATATCTCCTCCAAAACAAACTAACCAATTTATCAAATCTACTCTCTAGAAGCAATTAAATTAAATTTAAATGAGACGGGTGTTACATTCTCCCCCTCTTATAAAATTTTCGTCCTCGAAAATTCAAAACATACCTCACTGTAGAAAAAGCTGGGGATATTTGGATTGCATTTCGTCTTTACGCTCCCATGAAGCTTCTTCCATGGAGTGGTTCCTCCATAATACTTTGACCAAATGGATAGTCTTATTACGTAGCACTTGCTCTTTACGATCTAAAATCTGAATCGGGACTTCCTCGTAGGATAAGTTCTCTTTGACTTGAAGTGGCTCATAACTCAAGATATGAGAAGGATCGGGAACATACCTCCTCAACATGGATACATGGAAAACGTTATGTAACCTTGACAAGGTCGGTGGTAAAGCAAGCCGGTAAGCAACAGAACCAACTCTCTCCAAAACTTCAAAGGGCCCCACGTACCTAGGGCTTAACTTACCCTTCTTGCCAAACCTCATGACTCCTTTCATAGGTGACACTCGAATGAAAACCATGTCTCCAACTTCAAATTCCACTTCTCTTCTCCGTGGATCAGCATAACTTTTCTGTCTACTCTGAGCTGCACGCAACCTTTCCCGAATCACATCAATCTTTTCACTGGTCCTTTGAACAATCTCAGGACCCAAGATTCTCCTCTCTCCAACCTCATCCCAACAAACTGGGGATCTACACTTTCTCCCATACAAAGCCTCATAAGGTGCCATCTTAATACTGGAGTGATAACTATTGTTATAAGCAAACTCCACCAAAGTCAAATAGTCATTCCAACTACCCTTGAAATCCAAGACACAAGCTCTCAACATGTCTTCCAAAGTTTGGATAGTTCTCTCAGACTGTCCATCCGTTTGAGGGTGGCAAGCAGTACTAAAGTTCAACTTAGTACCCAAGGCTTTTTGCAAACTATCCCAAAACCCTGAAGTGAACCTCGAATCTCTATCAGATACAATAGAAGCTGGCACTCCATGCAACCTCACAATCTCATTTATATAAAGTTCAGCCAATTTGTCAAGAGAGTAGTTCATTCTAATTGGAATAAAGTGGGCAGATTTAGTCAACCTATCCACCACCACCCAAATAGCATCATGATTCTTAGGTGATCTTGGTAACCCACACACAAAGTCCATGGTGATATTCTCCCACATCTGCGCTATACCTCAAAAGGACTAGTCACAATTGAAGCTCCTTGTAGTTGTTAATAAAGCCCAGATCTACCCAGTAAATACCCGATGTGGGACTCATCACACACCCACACACATCACACAATCAATCAATCAAATTGGGACATCACAATCTCCCCCACTTAAATCCCTAACGTCCTCGTTAGGGTCCACTTTGTGGGGTAGTGTCTCCGAGCCCACACGGGGTTACCGGGTCGGCTCTGATACCATATGTAACGACCCAAGGAAAAGCGCTAGCCACATCTGCGCTATACCTCAAAAGGACTAGTCACTATTGAGGCTCCATGTAGTTGTTAATAAAGCCAAGATCTACCCAGTAAATACCCGATGTGGGACTCATTACACATCCACACACATCACACAATTAATCAATCAAATTGGGGCATCACAATCTCCCCCACTTAAATCCCTAATGTCCTCATTAGGGCCCACTTTGTGGGGTAGTGTCTCCGAGCCCACACAGGGTTACTGGGCCGGCTCTGATACCATATGTAACGACCCAAGGAAAAGCGCTAGCCACATCTGCGCTATACCTCAAAAGGACTAGTCACTATTGAGGCTTCTTGTAGTTATTAATAAAGCCCAGATCTACCCAGTAAATACCCGATGTGGGACTCATTACACACCCACACACATCACACAATTAATCAATCAAATTGGGGCATCACAATCTCCCCCACTTAAATCCCTAATGTCCTCATTAGGGCCCACTTTGTGGGGTAGTGTCTCCGAGCCCACACGGGGTTACTGGGCCGGCTCTGATACCATATGTAACGACCCAAGGAAAAGCGCTAGCCACATCTGCGCTATACCTCAAAAGGACTAGTCACAATTGAAGCTCCTTGTAGTTGTTAATAAAGCCCAGATCTACCCAGTAAATACCCGATGTGGGACTCATCACACACCCACACACATCACACAATCAATCAATCAAATTGGGACATCACAATATTAAATAATATCTCCTCCAAAACAAACTAACCAATTTATCAAATCTACTCTCTAGAAGCAATTAAATTAAATTTAAATGAGACGGGTGTTACATCAACATTTCCATCTATCCCTCTCTTCCTTTTGTAAACCCATTTGCAACCAACAGGCTTTATGCCATTAGGCGCCTTTACAAGATCCCAAACTTGATTGGAATACATGGAATCTAATTCAGATTTCATAGCTTTGACCCAATAATGTCCATCTACATCGTTCATTGCCTTTTCATAAATGTAGGGATCCGATTCAGCCTCTTCTGAGATAGCTTCATAAGTTTCTCCCAAACCTATAAATCTTATAGGAGGCCGAATAATTCTCCTACTACGATGAGGCATCTGTGTACTAGACATCTCATTAGTAGTATCTTGTGGTGTATCCAATACAGCCACATCATCCCTAGTTACATCCATTGGTTGTTCATTTACAGATTCATTCATTTTAGCCAAAAAAACTTTACTTCTAGGAGTAAAATTATTCATATAGTCATTTTCTAAGAATTTAGCATTTGTACTAACAAAAACTTTATTATTTTTATGACTATAGAATAAATAACCCCTAGTTTCTTTTGGATAACCCACAAGCAAACACACTTCCAATTTTGGTTCCAATTTATCAAGTTTCCCTTTTAACACATGTGCTAGACAACCCCAAATGTGGAGATATTTCATGCTAAGCTTACGCCCACTCTACAATTTCATGGGTGTTTTGGGAACAGATTTTGTTGGAACTAAATTCAAAAGATGTATTGCTGTATTTAAGGCATAACCCCAAAAAGAAATCGGTAAAGTTGAGTAACTCATCACGGACCTAACCATTTCTAAAAGAGTCCTATTCCTTCTTTCTGCTACACCATTTTGTTGGGGAGTTCCAGGTGCAGTCAATTGGGATACAATCCCATTTTGAGTTACGTAATCCTTGAAATCCCCAAGACGGTATTCGCCACCATGATCAGATCGAATGACCTTTATGCGTTTACCCAATTGATTCTCAATTTCAGCCTTAAACTCTTTGAACCTTTCAAAGGCTTTAGACTTCCGTCTCATTAGGTACACATAACCATATCTTGAGTAATCATCGGTGAAAGTGATGAAGTACTCATAACCTCCTTTTGCTTGGGTTGACATAGGATCACAAACATCCGTATGAACTAATTCAAGCAATTCTTGGGCTCTTCTACCTTTTGCATTAAAAAGTCTTTTAGTCATTTTGCCTTCCAAACAAGATTCACAAATTGGAAATTCATCAAAGTCCAATGGCTCTAAGAGACTATCTTTGATCAATCTTTGATTTCTGTTTGGATTAATATGACCTAAACGCAAGTACCAAAGATATGCATCATTAGTAGAAGGAAACTTTCTCTTTAATGATTTTACATGAGAGCCATTATCTAATTTAGAATTATATAATTCATACTTATCAGGAGTCAAAATATAAAGAACATCCACAATATTGCTAGAACAGATAAACATTTTATCCTTCTTTATTACAACAATGTCTTTAAGGATAACCCAATATCCTTTTTTACCCAAATAAGTTGCAGAAATTAAATTCCTACGAACATTAGTACATATAAACAGTCTTCCAATATTAAAACCCTAGACTCAAAGCTTAAATTAAACACTCTAATAGCAACAACCGGAATCCTATTCCCATCAACCATGGTTAGAAACAATTCCTCTTCTTTAAGCTTTCTGGTCTCCTAGAACCCCTGTAAAGAATTGCAGATATGATTAGTACAACCTGAATGCACACATAAGGAATTCATGAGATTTTGTACCAAACATATTTCAAGGAGAAATGAGCTATTCATACCCTTATTATTGGCAGCCTTGAACTTTGGACAATTCCTCTTCCAATGTCCTTTCTCCCCACAATGGAAACATTTTCCTTTCAGCTTCTTTCCTTTATCAGCAACTCCTAAAGCAATTTGCTTACCCTTTTGCTTAGTGAAGTCCTTCTTCTTTTTCATACCCTTGCCTTTCGACTTAGGTTGAGAAGTAGAAGCTTCACCTATATTGGCTTTAAGACTAACATTAGAAGTACCAAGGATGCCTTCCGTCGCTACCAACTCATTCATTAATTCAGACAATGAATAAATCTTTTTGTTCATGTTATAATTGAGTCTGAATTCCTTGAATGATTATGTTAATGACTAGAGTATCATATCCAATTGGGATTCTCCATCAATATCAGCACCCAAAACTTCTAATGTATTCAGATTAGAGATCATTGTAAGACAATGTTCCTTTACTGAACTACCTTCAGTTATTTTGGTATTACAAATTTGCCTCATAGTTTCTTGCCTTGCAGAACAGCCTTGCTCACCAAACATCTCCTTCAGACTTAGCATAATGTCCGAAGCTAGTTCTACATCCTGCATTTGATGTTGTAGAACATTTGAGATGGACACTAGGATATAGCACTTGGCCATTTCATTAAATTTCTGCCAATGATCATATCGCTATTTTTCCTCAAGAGGAGCATTTAATGAAAGAAAGCTAGGATAAGGTTGAGTAAGCACATATTTGTGCTCTTCAGCAGTAAGAACTATGTCCAAATTTCTTTTCCAGTCAACATAGTTGGATCCAGTCATTTTGTTTTAATTAAGAATGGTCACAATTGGGCTAAATGATTCCATGTTCAAATCTAAAATAACAAACATGAATATAATAAGTAAACTGGACATTATCAATTTAGCATATAAACATATAATATGGAACCTTAATAAAACCATAATATAATATATGCAACGGCAACCCAATCCCGCAATTAATATTCCTCAGCATAGAGTGAATATAAAATACTATGATTGATTGAGAACTATTCTCATTAGTAGTGCTATCATGATAACTCTTATCAAACACCAATAATATGCCGTTATACATTTGGCCTCTAAATAATTATAGCAAGAACTCAGCATAGAGGATACTATAATATTTAGTCTAGTGTATACCATTGTCTAGAATCATTTGTAGCCACATTTCATCCCCTTTACAGGCTTATTTTGTAGTACTATGATACAAAACACCCTTCGCATTGAAGGCATAGCTCGAGGCTAAGACAAAGTGTTTAATCAAACTACTATAAACTAAGAAATTCAATCTTGTAGAACCATGAAATAAATACTCTCTGCATGGAATGTAAAGCTCGAAGCTAAGATAAAGTATATATTTCACAGTACTATGAACCAACAATGGATTCCGTGAGATCCAACCCTTGTATCTCTCTCCCACTAGATGTTTTAAATTAAAGGTTTTTATTTTTAAAAATGCATAAACTAATTACAACCAGCCTTGCACATTATACATGTGAAAACATTTTGAAAAAATTCTGAATTCCTAGTTCTCGCGGGTATCTCACGACTAAGTGCTACCCGCGAAACTGAGTTAAGCAAAAAAAATTGAAAACACAGAAATTCATATGGAAACTTCCGTAACTATCTCGCGGGTATCTCGCAACTTTCGCTACTATCTCGCGGGTGTCTCATGGGTATCTCGCAACTGAACGCTTACCGCGAAAATTTTTGTACTTCAGTAGTATTTTTCGTGGGTAGCTTCACGAGTAGCTTCGCGGGTAAGCATACTCGTGAAAAACTCATGTTTTCAATTTTTCAAATTCAGATATCAACAGTTTTCAATAGTTTTTCATAAACAAACACATACCATATGAACATATCAATATTTAAATAACATCATAACATCAATATCCATTTTTATTAAATCATAGTTTCAACAATCATGCAAATAATTAAATGCAAATATAATCTTCTAACATCATGAAACTTTTATCTCTAATTCCAAAACTCACAAAACATGTTATATAGATTTGAAATGAAGACCGCTCTGATACCATTTGATGGAAAATAACATGTTTGTATCGCATACAAAACATACGCAGTGAAAAAATAACGGATCTACTTCATTCGCAATAGATAACATATGCTATGTAAAGTTCAAAATATAAGAATGAGAGAGTGTACCTTGGTATGGTGAATTTCAAAACAAAGATGAAGAGCCCTTAAGAACACTTAATCTTCACTCTAATTCCACTTGATGCCCAAGATGTGTGGTCTCTTAATCAGTTCTATGTGTTTGCTCTTAAGAGAATATAAAAGAGTGTCATTCCCCAACATACAAACCATTTCATGTTCATAAAATTCTGTATGTTTCTCTCCACATAACTGATTATCTAATTGGGCTTTAATGTGTGGCTTGGAGTGGGACCAAAAGGGAATAAATAAGACACTAGCTCCAATGGGTCTTGGGCTTTTTTGTCAACTCTTGACAAGTTCAACTCTTAACAAGTCCAAAGCTACCATTAATTATATTTAATACCACTATATAAATATAATTGCACTCTAGGCCTAATTAATAAATTATATCACAAGACTTTATTATACATGCAACCCCTTCATAAAAATATTCGTAATAAGACAGAGTTATGAAAGTAGACTGCTACTTCGTAAATTACTACATCTTAATCCTTGAGTACCCGGTTTAATCCTTTAACTTATTCATCATATATTAATTAAATCCAATTTCATAAATATATTTTGAATAACAAACCCATTAAACTTATCTCAATGGATTATTTTGTATCTCCGTTAAGAGATTATGAATTCCATCTTGAGAATTTATGTTCCATCAACACTAAATATGGCTGCCCAATATACTGAGGTTTTGACCATTACTATAAATCTCACTCCTGATATATCAAAGCTGTTGGGGTTTATACCCTAAAATCCAATTTATTGGTATGACATAAATAATTAAATTGTTTAATTATATGAGATTATCTATAAGTGAACTAATGAGACATTATCTTAGTCCATGAAATGCATACTATGCGATTTATGTGAAAAGTCACAGAAGATATAAATTGCAAGTTCTTTGTAAACTCAGAATGTAGTTCATAGTCGGTGATGAAATTGGGCATTTCATCTGCGAACACTATAACATATCAACTAAGATGATTTGTCTTGATCATGGAAATTGAGATTTCTAGTTGGTATGTTAATATGTTTTAAGAGTTAAGAGATATTAAATTGTTTAATTATATGAGATTATCTATAAATGAACTAATGGGACATTATCTTAGTCCATGAAATGCATAGTATGCGATTTATGTGAAAAGTCACAGAAGATATAAATTGCAAGTTCTTTGTAAACTCAAAATGTAGTTCATAGTCGGTGATGAAATTGGGCATTTCATCTGCGAACACTATAACATATCAACTAAGATGATTTGTCTTGATCATAAAAATGGATATTTCTAGTTGGTATGTTAATATATTTTAAGAGTTAAGAAATATTGAACTGGACCGCTGTGAGATTTATTATTCTCCTAACGACTGTCAAATGAATAATAAATCTCATGACTTCTATTTACACCAACTCTAATTCCTGAGAAATTAATGGACCTGATCATGAGATGCAGGTTGCTTTGATATATCAGGAGTGAGATCTATAAGTTACAGTCAAAACCTTAGTATGTTGGGCAGCCGCATTTAGTGTTGATGGAACATATACTCTCAAGATGGAATTCATAATCTCTTAACTGAGATATAAAATATTTCCTTGAGATAAGTTTAATGGGTTTGGTTATTCAGAGTGTTGGGCCCAACCATTTTAGTAAGGAGTTACTAAAATATATATTTATGGAATTGGATTTCATAAATATATGATGAATAACATTAATGATTAAGCCGGGTACTCAAGGATTAAGATATAGTAATCTTCAAAGTGGCAGTTTATATTCATGACTTTGTATTACTACCAATATTTTAATGAAGGGGTTGCATGTATAATAAAGTCTTGGGATATAATTTATTAATAAGGCCTAGAGTGCAATTATATTCATATAGTGGTATTGAATATAATTAATGGTAACTTTAGACTTGTCAAGAGTTGACAGAAAAGTCCAAGACCCATTGGAGCTAGAGTCTTATTTGTTCCCTTTTGGTCCCACTCCAAGCCACTCGCTAGAGCCCAATTGGAATGGCCTAAAAGGCTAGCCTAATTAGATAATCAGTTGTATATAAGGAGAGAAACATACAAAATTTCATGAGTCTTGTTATAAGTGTTTTTCATCGAGATTACACAAGGAATGAAATAGTTTGTATGTGAGTGTTGGATACTTCCTTGTTCTTTCCTTGGAAACTGTTGAGAGGCCACACATCTTGGGCATTAAGTGGAATTGCAGTGAAGATTAAAAGTCTACCCAAGAACTATTGATTTTTGGTTTTGAATTTCACCGCACCAAGGTACGCTTTCTTGTTCTTAAATTCTGAAACTTTCATAGTGCATGTTATCAATTGCGAATGAAGTAGATCCATTAATTTTCCGCTGCATACGTTTTGTATGTGATATGAACATGTATTTTTCCCAACAATTGGTATCAGAGCGGTCTTCAATTTGAATCTGAATAACATGTTTTGTGAGTTTTAGAATTAGAGATAATAGTTTCTGTATGTTAGAAGATTATCTATGTATTTAATTTTCTGCATGGTTGTTGAAACTATGATTTGAGAAAAACTGATATTGATGTTATGATGTTGTTTAAATCTGAATTTAAGTATGTTAAATTAATCTTTAAGGCTATAGCATCAATGGGATTCAGTTTTGATATCAAATTTTGCATATCATGTTCATATGATGGTTGTTTGTTCATGAAAAATAGTTGAAAACTGTTTGCAACTGCTCTGGAAAAACTGAAAACACGGGTTTTTAACGGGTTAGCTTCCTGCGAAGTTACTCGCGAAAAATGATTCTGAAGACAAAAACTTTTCGCGGGTAAGCTTTACACGCGAAACAGTCGCTAGACAGTAGTGAAAGTTTCTGTCTGATTTTTTGTGTTTTCAATTTTTTGTTTAAATCGTTTTCGCGGGAAGTGGTTAGTCACAAGATACCCGCGAGACAGTAGCGAAAGTTTCTGTCTGAAGAGCTTAGTCGCGAGATTCTCGCAAAAATACATTTCAAGGGAATTTTGAATATTTTCTAAATTTTTTCAAATGTATAAAGTGTAAGGAAATGTGTGATGAGATTACACATGGTTCTAACTAAAAGACCTAATGCGATCAAAGATATTAGTTAAATAGAACTTTTAATCCTAAATAGTTTAGGACTTGTCTTTTAAGAAACATTCTAATTAGATTGGAACTGTTATATGATTAGAAGTCCTTAATTTATTTTAATTAGAAGTTTTAATGAGATTAAAGCTAAGTTTAGAATTCTTAATGAAATAAGTTAAGGGTAGAGTTCTATATAACTAATTTTTTGATTCATCAGTGTTTAAGGAATCCTAAATAGTTTAGGACTTCCATTTTAGTTAGTGATTCTAATAAGATTAGAGTCTTTATTAAGTGCAAGGTTATAAGTTGTGATTGGATCACAATTATTTAAAGAAAAACCCAAATAATGAGTGGGAGTGCTGAAATAACCCTTTTGTTAAGTTTATTGTAATGTGAATAGATACCTTGTCTTGACTTCGAGTCTTGCATTCCATGCGGAGGGTATTTACTTCACGGATTATAAGGTTAAACTTCTTTGTGATAGCGCGAATGTTGGTTACGCTATTGTGACGTGACTTAGTAACATCATATTGAATTTAAAAAATTAAACACATTTGATGTGTAGGGTTAAAATTGTGACTAGATCACAATGATTTCATAACAATCCACTTGTTTTAAAATTTCTAGTGGGAGAGAGATACAAGGGTTGGATTTCACGGCCTCCATTGTCGGTTCATAGTGGTGTGGGGTGAACATCTCGTCTTGGCCTCGAGCCTTGCGTTCCATGCGGAAGATGTTTATTTTATGGTACTACAAGATTGAATTTCCTAGTTTATAGTGGTTTGATTAAACACCTTGTCTTAGCTTCGAGTTTTGCATTCCATGCGGAGGGTGCTTTTATCATGGTACTACAAAATAAGTTTGTTAAAGGTATGAAATGTGACTACACATGATTCTAGGCAATGGTATACACTAGACTAAGTGTAATGTTAACCTCCCTTCGGAACTATGTCATTATTACTTAGAGGTTAAAGGAAGAACGGCAAATTATTTTTGTTTGGTAAGAGTTACCATGATAGCATTAATAATGAGAATAATTCTCGCCTAATCATAGTGATTGGTATGACCTCGCTTCAGAGGAATATTAGTTGTGGGATTAGGTTATCGTTGCACCTAGTATAATATTTTTTTTGGGTTTCATACTATATGGTTATGGATGCAAAATATAATGTCCCTGTAATTATGTTCATAATCTCAAAATAAAGTTGTCATAATTTTGTTCTCTAGCTACTATTTTAAGTGAATCACATTAACTAAGAAATAATTTTGGACATGATGCTTAAAGGTGCTGAAGTACATAAATATGTTTCGATTAAGCATTGTCATAATTTCCTATGCATGATGCATTTATGAAAGATAGCTTATGATGTAATCATAGTCTCCATTGAAATGCTAAAATGTTACATTGGCTTCTATCTCAAGTGTGCTACAGCATAAGATGCAAGAGTTAGTACTAGACTTAGACTTTATATTAAGTCTAAATGAGATGTTTGGTATGAATCATGTTGAATGCTAAGAAAGGCTTGAGGAGTTCCAATACTATATCATTTTATAAAAATATTTTTATTTTAAAATGAATTGGAATTCTTGGATGTTGAGATTAAATGTTAATCTCATATGGATATGATCCACAAGTTCTTGTTAGAATTATTTGATCAATTCAAAATAAATTATTTTTATGTTATCTGAATTGATGAGTGAGTTCTACGCAACGGAATTCATCTTAAAAGCTTTAAAATGAATTGGAATTCTTGGATGTTGAGATTAAATGTTAATCTCATATGGATATGATCAACAAGTTCTTGTTAGAATCATTTGATCAATTCAGAATAAATTATTTTTATGTTATCTGAATTGATGAGTGAGTTCTACGCAACGGAATTCATCTTAAAAGCTAAGGTTAGGATCAATATGATTTAATTCAAATTCTTAGCCCGAACCGAAAGGTAAGGGTGGTAAGAAAAGGAATTATAATACCAAACAATTGGACAAGCAAGTTGTCCTAGTAGTTGCCAAAAAGAAATTAGACTCAAAAGCATGACTAAAAGGAAAGTGTTTTTGTTTTGGTAAAGCTAAGCATTGTCGATGATTATTTTCTAGATGGAAATTTACATGTTTTACCTTTTAAAGAGAAAGTTTCTATCCTTTGTTGTTGTATGTATTTGGCACTTATGCCTAAATCTTATTAATCTAAATGATATTCAAGATTGGTGAAAGATGGGCTTTTAGAACCATTATTTTGTTATATTCCCAATCTATGAATTCTATTTAGAGGATAATTAGATCTAGGGCTCATTTATTGTAAAGGAATAAAGTTTCACTGACTTCTTTAAGTCAGTACATACATGAAGGATGAATAAGACTCTTTTAAAATAGTGAAGTACGTGATAAGTATTTCCATTTGCTTATTTTTTTTTTGGAGACATACTCTAGTAATTACTATACATTTTCTAAAGTTGATTTCAAAAGTTTGTTCCTAAGACATTTGTCAAATCCTGGATTGGGTGAAAACCTAGTATATGATACTTCCACTTTTAGAAATGTCCAGCACTTGTGCTAGAAAGGAAGTCTAACAAATTGAAATCAAAAGGTAGAAAAATGTGTGTTTATGATGGGTATCCAAAAGGAATTGTAAAAGATTGTTTTGGTAGTCATAAAGAAAACAAAATGTTTGTATAGTACAAATACAAAGTTCTTGATAATGATTATGTGAGTAATCTTAAAGCAAAACGTATAATTGTTCTAGAAGAAAGATGTCAAAATTTGTTTAAAGACAACTGTAAAATACATTTAGGAATGCGATGGTTGTTTTAGATACACCACAAGGCATTATTCTAAATGTATAGTTAGTACACTGGTACAATATCGTAGTGGGAGGATCATCAATTACCTAATAAATTCATACTTTTAGGATAAACTTTTGAAGTTATTCCACAAGGATATGAATTTGATCCTCGGTCCTACGTAAAGGCAATAGATGATTTGAATATGGATTACTGGATCAAGGTTATATGAATAGAATTGGATTCTATTTTAAGTCTAGAACTTATAGAGGCGTCTAATGGCATTAGGCCTATTGTTTTCAAATAGGTCTACAAGTAAATGAGATTACTAGATTTGAAGGTGCAAACCTTCAAAGTCAAGACTAATGGTAAAAAGATTTATTCAGAAAAAAATGGTTCAATTATGCAAAGATTTTTTCACCAATAGTCAAGTTTGACTCTATCTGGATTCTCTTATCCATTATATTTCATTTGGATGAAATATGGCAATGGATATCAAGAGAGGTTCTTTTGGTGGCAATCTTGAAGAAGACATCTATATGATGTAACTAGATTTGTACATAGCAAAGAAACAGTAGTGTTTAGTATGCAAGTTGCTTAAATTCTATTTAAGGATTAAAGCAAGCATCTGAATCATAAAATATCATCATTGATCAAGTAATCAATTTGTTTGATTTTGATCAGGTACCAAAAGCCTTATGTGCGTAAAAGCTATATGGAATAATAAATTTCTTAATGTATGTTGATGACATTCTAATCATTTAGAATGATGTAGAGATATTGTCATCAATAGATTTTTTGTTGTCTAATCCAGTTTGATATAAAGTACTTGGGAAAGATTAGTCATATCCTAAGAATTTAAACGTTGTTACAATTCAGAAATTAGGATATCGAATCTATCTCAAACTGGCTAAATAGATTAGATTCTAGCCAAGTATAGCATATAATACTTCAAGAAAGGATTCTTTCCTTTTCAGTTTGAAGTTCCTTTATATAGGACTATAGTCCTAAGACATATAAAAAGAAGAGCGTATTAAGATGGTTCCTAATACCATATCAATAGGAAGTTTTTATGCTATGTTATATACTAGGCTAAATATCTATTTTAGGGTGGGCATGGTAAACAAATATCAATTGAATCAAAGATCTCTTAATTTAGTGGGAGTAAAGCATATACTCATATATCTTAGGAGAATGAAGGATTATATGCTTGTCCACAAAAGTGAGGTTTTGATTGTTACTGGATGTACAAATGCTGACTTGTAGTTTGATTGTGATTCATGAAGTTGGACTTCAAGATATGTGTTTATCCTAGTGGTGAAGATACACATTAAGCGTAAGTATTATCTCCCTAGAGAGATATGAGTACTTGAGTAGTAGTAAAAAAGATAATTTATGCAAAAAAAATCTGGCCGAAACTTGTTTCCAAACCTTGCCTTAGAGTGACTATGAATTACTCTAAGGGGAGATAAGTGTCGGATATATGGTAAATTGTCTTTGAGGGCAAGTGGGAGATTGTTGGGGTTTATGCCCTAAAATCCAATTTATTGGCATGACATAAATAATTAAATTGTTTAATTATATGATACTATCTATAAATGAACTAATGGGACATTATCTTAGTCCATGAGATGCATAGTATGCGATTTATGTGAAAAGTCACAGAAGATATAAATTGCAAGTTCTTTGTAAACTCAGAATGTAGTTCATAGTCGGGGATGAAATTGGGCATTTCATTTGCGAACACTATAACATATCAACTAAGATGATTTGTCTTGATCATGGAAATAGAGATTTCTAGTTGGTATGTTAATATGTTTTAAGAGTTAAGACATGTTGAACTAGACCGCTGTGAGATTTATTATTCTCCTAACGACTGTTAAATGAATAATAAATCTCAGGACTTCTATTTACACCAACTCTAATTCCTGAGAGAATAATGGACCTGATCATGAGATGTAGGTTGCTTTGATATATCAGGAGTGAAATCTATAAGTTACAGTTAAAACCTTAGTATGTTGGGCAGCCACATTTAGTGTTGATGGAACATATATTCTCAATATGGAATTCATAATCTCTTAACAGAGATATAAAATATTCTCTTGAGATAAGTTTAATAGGTTTGGTTATTCAGAGTGTTGGGCCCAACAACTTTAGTAGGAGTTATTAAAGTATATATTTATGGAATTGGATTTCATAAATATATGATAAATAACATTAAGGATTAAACCGGGTATTCAAGGATTAGGATGTAGTAATCTTCAAAGTGGCAGTCTATATTCATGACTTTGTATTACTACAAATATTTTAATGAAGGGGTTGCATGTATAATAAAGTCTTGGGATATAATTTATTAATAAGGCCTAGAGTGCAATTATATTCATATAGTAGTATTGATTATAATTAATGGTAACTTTGGACTTGTCAAGAGTTGACAGAAAAGCCCAAGGCCCATTAGAGGTAGAGTCTTATTTGTTCCCTTTTAGTCCCACTCCAAGCCACACACTAGAGCCTAATTGGAATGGCTCAAAAGGCTAGCCCAATTAGATAATCAGTTGTATATAAGGAGAGAAACATATAGAATTTCATGAGTCTTTTCATAAGTGTTTTTCATCAAGATTACACAAGGAATGAAATAGTTTGTATGTGAGTGTTGCACACTCCCTTGTTCTCTCCTTGGAAACTGATTGAGAGACCACACATCTTGGGCATTAAGTGAAATTAGAGTGAAGATTAAAAGTCTTCCCAAGAACTTCTGATTTTTGATTTTGAATTTCACCGCACCAAGGTACGCTTTCCTGTGCTTAAATTCTGAAACTTCATAGTGCATGTTATCAATTACGAATGAAGTAGATCCTTTAATTTTCCGCTGCGTATGTTTTTTATGTGATACGAACATGTATTTTTCCCAACAAAAGCAACCTACACTTCATGATCAGGTCCATTATTCTCTCAGGATTAAAAGTTCATGCAAATAGAAGTCATAAGATTATTATTCATTTGATAGTTGTTAGGAGAATAATAAATTTCACGGCGGTCCTGTTCAATATGTCTTAACTCTTAAAATATATCAACACATCAACTAGAAGTCTCCACTTCCATGATCAAGACAAATCATCTTAGTTGATATGTTATAGTCTTCGCAGATGAAATGCCCAATTTCGTCATCGACTGTGAACTAAAATTATGAGTTTACAAAGAACTTGTGATTTATATCTTCCGTGACTTTTCACATATATTCATGTTACCATTATTTTAGATAATAATAAAACAACTTTATTAATCACAATATTAAGTCATACATAATGTCATACATAATATCATACATAGCATCATACAATAAGATTTAAAGGCACTAATCCTAACATATGCATCTCATGAACTATATGATAATGTCTGAATATTCATGTTACCATCATTTTAGATAGGAATAAAGCAACTTTATTAATCACGATATTAAGTCATACAACATTTAATACATAATGTCATACATAATGATGAGAATCAACAAGCGTTCAAGGATCCATTGCATGTTCCGGTTGAGCCTATTACTAGAGCAAGATCCAAGAAGATCAAAGAAGTACTTAATGGGCTGATTCAAGGGATTTGGGCTGATTCACATTCCAAGCTGGGCCTAAAGGAAGATAAAGGCATAATAAATTTAATCCAAGCTATTGAGGGCTGATCTGACTTAATTGGGCTTTATTTATGGCGTGGATTAATGGCTGATTGAATTTCCAACTCCAAATCAGTTAATAGATATTTTTCCTAATTTAGATCTTCTAATTTTTGACCAGATCTACCTTAATTTTAGGCTTTTATTATTTTGAACATTTTTTAGCTTTTTTCCTATTTTGGATCTGCTATTTTCAGACCAAATCAGATTTTATTTAGGGTTTTATTATTTAATACATTTTTTATATTTTCTATATTCAGTCATGCCTTATAAATAGCATGCACTCATTGTAATAGAGAGAATTATTGAATAAAAATCAGAAAAGGTGAGGTTTTGCTTTTCTCTTTGGTTCTTCAAGAACTGTGAACTTATCAAGGATTCTTTCTTGTTGCGTTCAAACTTTATACCTTTGGTTCGTGATTCAATTATAATCATTGGGTCAAGGTCTGTTACTTATACCTTTGGTTCGCGTTTCACTTATAAACGTTGGGTCAGAGTTTCTATCAAAATTTGAATTTTAGATTTCTTGGGCAATATTCCCATATTGTGTGTTGGATCTCAAAGCGAGTCGATTGAGGTTCACATCACTTGGTATCAGAGCCAAGTTCTAAAATTAGTTTTCTATCCTTTTATCTTTTGTTTCCTGTTATCTTTCTATCTTGTTCCTTTTGTGTTCTTTATTCCTCATTCTTATTTTGTGACGTGCACTAGGTTAAAATCGTGCACCAAGCTTCCAGAAAAAAAAATGTGAAAAAAAAGAAAAAAGAAAAAAAAAAACTTCAGAAAAGAAAAAAAAAAAAAAAAAAAACCTCAGACCAAAATATTGTTTTCTTTTGTCCTATTTTCTTTGATTTCTGTCTTATTTTCTTGCCGTTGGTATTTGTTTAATACTACAAGTTGAATTTCTTGATCAAGTTTATTAGT
>CM066166.1:45497653-45570153 GCA_033629205.1 Lithocarpus polystachyus
CGCAGAGAACTTTTCATCAAGATCAAGCTAGTTGATCGCAGACATTACCTTCCATCAAGATCAAGCCAGTTGATTTCAGATGCTCCTTTAGTCAAGACCAAGCCAGTTGGTCACAGACGCTCCTTTAGTCAAGATCAAGCCAGTTGATCACAGACGCTCCTTTAGTCAAGATCAAGCCAGTTGATCGTAGACATTACCTCAATCAAGATCAAGTCAGTTGATCGCAGATACCCCTTTTTGTCAAGATCAAGCCAGTTGATCGCAGACATTACCTTCGTCAAGATCAAGCTAGTTGATTGCAAATATCACCTTTTAGTCAAGATCAAACCAGTTGATCACAAAAATTCCTTTAGTCAAGATCAAGCCTGTTGATCGCAGACACCTCTTTTGTCAAGATCAAGATAGTTGGTCACAGACACCCCTATCGTCAAGATCAAGCCCCCCTGATCGTAAACAACTCCATTATCAAGATCAGAATGAAAAATAAAGTCTCTCAGTCATATCAATTGTTAAGAATCATTTCAAAGTTCATCAATTACCAACTAAGTCAAATATTTTCATTGTTTTGTCAAAAGATAAGGCACAAGTTCTATGTTCCAAAGTTTTAGGTCCAAGGGCTAGGTAATCTTTGAAAATTCAACCTCAATTAAATCATGGTCACTAAAATCAATGTCTTTGTTTTACATTCACATTCGTTTTCCAAGCTCTATCAATGAGGGGTAATCTGTAGACACTCGATTTTGCATCTATGATTTAATTAGGGGAGATGGCTGGAATGACAATCCATGTACCAAAAAAAAAAATCATTCTTGCATTATATGCATCAATTTTTTCTTGCATTACATGCATTAATTTGTTCATGCATTGCATGCATCAGTCTATTCATAGCATATCATAACAATGATCTTGAGAGTCTAACGGTCGCAACGGTGTTTCTAGTTTCTAAATCGAACCATCAGATCGAAAGATATCACATGATGAAGTTTGCACAGTCCATATGCATTGTGTCTAGGAAGAGTGGACCCCACACAAGATATCGAATGGCACTCTAAAAGGGCCGAATTTCCATGTATAGGGCTTTGGCCCAACGGCCTTTGGGTGACGATAAGGCACACCCTTTTCGATCTTTTCGTAAAAGGATGTGATCGGATTCAAATCCTAATTGTTCGTACCTATTATTTAGAATCCTCAAGCCTCTATAAATAGAGTCTAAACCTCATAATTCAGCACCCTTTTTTTTTTTTTACACTTTAAGAGGCATACGTTTTGAGACTCATAAATCGCTGAGATTAGGTGATCCTCTCTGAAATTTGTTACAAGAATTAGGGTTTTTAGATTTCAAAGATAGCTGAACAAGTTTCTTCGAATCCTAAAACATCCTCTCAAGTAGAACAGTGCTCATGCAAGAGGTTGCTTTTTAACCCTTTTGTTCTTACATTTCTCTTATCATGAATGACGCATTTTTTTGTTTTAAATATTCATATTCTGACTTGTTAATTTAGATTGTGAAAGTATGCTCTTGATTCTTTTATTGTTACTATAATCTATTTCTTAGTTTTAAAGATCTGCATGCAATTAACTCTATTTCTTCAAAAAAAAAAAAAAGGATCTACATCTTTCTTAGTTTTAAATTTGAATTTTTCATGCATGTAAATTTTTGAAATAAAGAAAGAGATCATATATTGTTGTTTGTTTTGTTTGAATTATGAATCATGAAATTATTTTGTGAATGAGATCCTCTTCACATAATTTTTTTTTTCAAATATAAAAATAGATTTGAATTTTTTTTAACCAATTAAAAGACTTTTTTTTATTAAAAAAAAAAAAGATCTGAATTTCTCTTCAAAAACCATTCTTTCTTATGCATACAAAAACAAATCTAGTATTTTGACAAATCAAAACCAATTTTTCTTACCAACCAAAACAGATCTGAATTTTTTAAATAAAAAAGAGGATACATTCATAAATGGTTTTTTTAGGACAAATGTGATTCACTTTTTAAGAACATATGTCATTATTTTACGTAATTGGCTAATCCTTTGACAAAACGCACTTTACTTGTATTTTGGTAGATCTAGGATGTGTTTAATACTTCAAAAAACATTGTTTCAAGATCAAGTGTTGAAGCCATGTAAGTCTGTCCAAGATTCAATTATGAAAAGTTCCTGTCATTAAAGCTCGATAGCTAGCATCTATCGAGGTTCAAAAGCTGCTGAAGCCCGTGGCTCGACAACTAGCTCGATAGATAGGGTATCTGTCAAGGTTTATGAAGTTCAGTTTTTCAGGACTATTGTTCATCCAATCTGTGAATGTATATTTGGGCTTTCTTTTCTCACAACCCTAAACATATATAAGGATTATTTTAAGGGCCATCAAAGGTTGCACAGTTGCGCGAGTGTGAAGAAAAGTTATGTTCATGCAAATTGTGACCGGAGACAAAATTTTCCCTAGTTCATCTTTCTCTTGAAGAAGCTGTTGTGTATGTACACTGTAGGGTTTTGTGACCATGCAACTTCATGATCTTCATTGTGTAATGAACTGAAGATCTTTGCAACCAACTTCATTGTGTAATGAACTTAATCACCAACTTCATTCACTAGTTGGTGATCAAGTCGCGTATTGGGATCCGTGCAATTGGTCAGTCATGTATTGGGAGCCGTCCATTGAAAATGAGAGATTATCACTACAGAACAAGTCCAATTAGGTATTGGGATAAGGGATCATCTGTAGGTTGGTATATGGTACTGGGATTCCTTTACTTGTAACTTCTTATTGTGATAATAGTGGACTCTCAGGAGTGGTGACCTTAAAATCACACAGTGGGGTTTTTGCCGTTTAGGTTTTTTTCATTCATAAATAAATCACCGTGTCAATTTATTTTCTGCTACATACTTAGTTTAATTGGTGATTTTTTTACCACGCGCTTTGCTTGTTAATTAACTTAATTAATTCACTTGGCTAAATTAATTGGTTAATTTATCACAAGGGGTCAATTCGTTTTTGGCCTATCAGTTTTGTGTGGTTTAGTTTATTTCTCATGTTCAACATATCATTCATAACATGCATAAAATAGTACATTGGTCACAATAGTCTAGAAGACCAAACTCTTTCTGGGCAGAATGGGTGCCCAAACTCTTTCGTAACCTACCCTCCGGATTTAGGTCTTTAATTAAGTAGATCTAGTCTTGTCTTTATTTATTTTGGGTAGATTGTAATTAGGACAAAAAGCCATGTATTTTGGTAGATTGTAACTAGGACCCAAAGCTGTGTAATGTTCAAACTTTCAAACTTGTGTTTTTTTATTATTCAATCAATGATAGAAGAATAATTCAGATATGTATTGTATTTTTTTTTCATTTAGTTTTTCTTGTTTTTTTTTTTTTTTTTGCATAAAAAAATAAGTGGCGAATCCACACCACTTACCCAAAAAGAGAGGTGCCCTAAAAAGCACATCCTAAAATCCCTCTCTTTTTTGAGAGGTGACTCAATTTTCGAGGTCTCTCACATCCTCATCCACTTCAATTCCTTTCGCACTAACAACATAACCAAGAAACACAAATTTTTCCATGCAAAATGATCATTTCTTTAAATTGGCATATAGTTTTTCTTTTCTCAAAATAGTAAGCACACAATGCAAATGATCGATATGCATATCTAAGTTCTTACTATACACCAAAATATCATCAAAATAGACCACTACAAATCTGCCTATAAATGCACTCAATGCATGATTCATTAACCTCATGAATATACTTGGTGCATCAGTTAGACATAAAGGCATTACTAACCACTCATACATTCCATATTTAGTTTTAAAGGCAGTTTTTCATTCATCACCCTCTTTCATCCTAATTTGTTGATACCCACTTTTCAAATCAATTTCTTTTCTCTCTCTTACATGCCCATGCATGACATTCTTAATAAAAGAAAATATGCAAAGAAAAATTAAAGCAAAAAGAATCAAAATGCTTTAAATATGATTGCAAGCATGTCTTCTAGGAGATGTGGGGGTTATAAGATGTACCTCGAAGGTGATAGTCCCCATCAAGCAGTTATGATTGTGTGTGAGTTAAAGTGATTTTCTCATATCTCAAACTGTCATAACATAAGACACTTGTACGATCTTGTGATTTTTTTCACACACAACACGCAATATTTTTTGCTATTCTTGATACATGTGCTGGTACAATGTGATTTGGCCATCACAAGGAATACATGTGTTAATGTATGCTCACTGAATTTTCTTAACTTGTTTTTGAAATATAAAATTGGTTAGACTTGTTTAGTGTGTGTGTGTGTTTTGGATCTAAATGCTTGACATTTTTCTTGATGAGAGATGTTTTTGAGAGCTTAAAATGTTGTTTAGATTTTTGGTTGGGTAGCATGTTTGATTGCATTCATATCTGTGTTTTTCTCTTCTTTGAAAAATTGTTTTTAAGCAATCTCGACAGCTGTTGGACACCTCTCGACGGCTAGACTATCTATCGAGCTCTTCAGCTTCCTTTTTTGATAGCTATTATCACAATCTTGATCCATCGAGATTTTTGAGATTCAATCTCGATAGCTGCTCAACAGCTACACTCGATCCTTCGAGGAAGTTTCTGTATGCTCTATAGATTCTCAATAGTTCCTCGATCCATCGAGCCACTTTTCCAGTGGACACCTCTCAATAACTATAGATTCTCAATAGTTTCTCGATCCATCTATCCTTGTAATGTGTGAAATCATGATCATCCATTGCCTCAAAACCCAGCACCTCATCAATGTCATCCACATCTAGTATGAATTCATGTCCTTTTACCCAACAGTTGATCTCATTCTCTCTCAGCACAGCATTAGCATAAAACTCCCTAATCATTGGTTCACATACTCCAGGGAGATTACTCAGCAACTTCTCCCAACCTCTTCCCTCAAAGCAGCCAGGAATGAAGGTATCTTTTAGATCTGTCAAGTCCACAAATCTCTCTTGAATAATAGGTGCCTTCAAGTAAAATTGGGTGTATCTCTCAAAATGCTGAGAAGACCTAAACTTAGAGTTGTCCATCTTCATTCTTCTGTCACCTTTCTTGGCAACAGTTTTCTTCTTTGTAGGAGTCATCTGAAAAATCAATGACAACAAAAACCACCAGGACAGAACACAATAGATGAAACATTCAAAACATCAGTGCCAGATTAGATGGAAATCAAAAGATTAAACTAGTAGATCATACCACAGTGATAAAAATTCTAAGGATATAACATACAATACAGTATGACAACACTATCAGAAAGGGAATCAAACCCTAAAATGTTATAATGCATACACAGGGCAAAAACCCATATGGTTCACAATGTAGGACATCAAATGTAGATGTACGACGATCAACAATGTTTAGACACACACAACAGAAAGCCAAACTAAATCTTTAAAAAAAAAAAAAAAAAAAAACCCCTATAACTCAATCAAATTCCAACAAGCATATCACGATGGGTAGGGAACCTCAACAAAGGAAAAGTCAATATACGCACACAATGAGGGAGGACAAGTATGATAACAAGCATAACATTTGATAGATAAGTGAAATCAACAAAACCCATATAAGCAAAATCAACAAAATGATTCAAACCCATAGTAGAAACTCAAAATAACTCAACCAATTAAAACAACCTAAAATCCAAGGAAAAAGGCTTAAAATCATGAAATAGTTAATGAAAATATGAAAACCCATACCTTTTTCTTGAAGATTGGTGAAGAAATGATGAAGGACAAAGAGATCTTTGAGAGAGAACACGGTGAGTTTGAGAAAGAACACGGTTAAGACAATGAACAGTCACAAATATTCGAGGGAAAACTAAAAAGTTTTGAAAAACTGACTTTAAAGGCACAAAACACGCGTTTTTCACGACTGAAACAAGTCTCGAGAAAGACGCCAGGTCCAACCACCAGAACACTTTAAAGAGAAATTTTGAAAAATTTGTCCAAGTGTTTTTTGCAACTGGAGGTTCAAACCGCGAGATAACCGCGAGCTGAGCTGCGAAACTTTCTTTGTAAATCTCGCGACTGTACCTCCACTCGCGACAAAGTCACCACATCAAGACGCGAGAAGCATAAAAAAACAGATTTTTTGAAAAATTTTCTAAGTTTTTTTCGCGACTTGGGTATTGACCCGCCAGAGAGACGCGAAAACAATCTGTATAGAGCTCACGACTGGAGCATGCGACTGGACAGACCTGCGAATAAGTTGCCAAAACAGGACAAAACAGTTTTTGAAATTTTTGACATTTTGCTAAAACAAAAAGACTTTTTCAAAAACACCTAAAAATACTCAAAAATCTTTTTGTGCTTGATCAACAAAAATTGAACATGTGAAACACATTTTAACAAGTATAATCACACAAATGAATAAGGCATTCATTGATCATAAGCATGTGTGATGTGTGTGGATATCAACAATGAGATAGTCCTTAGTCTAATGTGAAGCTTCAATGATCAATTCAACCAAGGCATACACAATTAGCACTAGATAATGTGATCAATCTCAATTATAGAAATATGCACATATGACCTCCCACAAGAACTTGATAACATCACATGGAAGCTTTTCATTTGGCTTCAAATACAACATTTCATCTAATTTTTTGAAACAAAACATCTCATACATTATATTTGAAGTTGCTGAATAAGCATTTGGCTTTTAGACATCATACATTATATTTGAAGTCGCTTTCCCTTTTTCTTAGTCAAATACTAGTATATGCGACAGGCTTTTGCAGCTCAATATCTCTTTTCATTTGTAGATTTACATTTCAAGAGTTCTTTTAAGCAAAAACAAAAAATAAAGAGTGGGAAGATATATAGACACAAGTCTATGCATGTCTCAAGATCAACAAAATCATTGACTAATCATTCATGCCAAGTTTGAAGATCGATTTACAACAATCACATAGATTTCAATATTTTTTCCACATTGATATGAGTGCAATGAAAACAAACTACGCTCATGAATGCACAAAGCCATTAGTACAAAGGTACAAGGCAAAACAAGTTTATGACAAAAACTCAACAACGTAGATCAAACCTTTTAGATTTTATACTTTTTATATGTTTTTGAATTTTTGACCAAAAAAAAAAAATTTATCAAAAACAAACCATGTAAAAACATTTAAAGCAGGAACATAATTAGGCAAGCATAAAAACAAACACCCAAGCATAGTCACATAAGATAGTAAGAATTAATACATGGACATGTTATAATGCTTATGCATGAGTACCCTTTTTCACCCACACGTCATGTGCATTTGGGGTGATATCCATATAGGATTGGGTACAGGAGTTAGAGTTTTCAAACCTTCGTGTGAAGCTTTAAAAATAAGTGGTGAAAGCACCAATCATCTTCATCACGTCCATCACTCCGGAGTCACCATTTCGACCTCTTGATTGTTCAACAGCCCAAATTTTCTTGTCATTTCTTGGTCCTCTCGGCCTTTGATCACTTGCATTCTTCAATGCTCTCAGCTTATGACAGTTTGGTCTGGTGTGGCCTTGAAGTCCACAGTGATGGCAGAAATGGTTCGTTCTTGGACCTCTTTGTGGTCTTGGGAGTGATTTCCTTCTAACTTCAAGTATGACCTCTGAACGGCTACGGGACTTGTTGAACACCCGTTGATCAGCTACAATCTTCTTCTTCTCTGGATTCACCTTTTCAACAGCTGGAATTTCTATCGTAGGCTCCTTTGCCTTCACAAACTTCACGTCCTTGGAGAGTTTGATAGCAGAACTGCTTTCTCCAGTATATCCCAAACCAGATTTGTCCGAGAAGTGTTTTTGCGAGGAGATTACATCATCCAGTTTCTTTGTGGAGAATCTTTCTATCTTGGCATTTGCTTGAACCACCTCAAGCTCAAGAAACCTCACCTTTGCATAGGCTTCCAACAACTCTCCATTTAACTTCTCTATCTCACACTTGGCCTCCTTGTGGTGAACTAGAAGACTTCTATAGTCCTCTTCAGCTTTCTTTATCTTTTTCACAGCTGCCTTGGCCACACGTGTATAGTCTCCAGACTTTTCAAGAAGTAAGTTATAGTTCTCTTGAAGACTTTTGGCACACTCATCCTCTTCATCTTCTGATTCTTCAACAATTCCCATTGATTCCTCATCACTATACTCTCCAAGTTCTTGTACAAGAAAATTCAAGTCCTCCGAAGACTCAACATGAGCAATAGTCATAAATACAGAGTAGTTTCCTTCTTTGTCACAGCTTTCCTTAGAATCGGAGTTGGATGAGTCCGAATCACTAAGAGTTGCGCCATAAGCCTTGCCCTTCGATTTCAAGTAATTGGGACATTCTTTCTCAATATGTCCATGTCCATTACACTCGAAACATGTGACTCCTTGAGAGGATTTGGACTCCTTACCATCTTTCCTTTTAAAATCCTTTTTCTCTTTTCCAAAACTTGGAAATTTTCCTTTTTCAGCAAACTTTCCTTTCTTCTTGAACTTCAAGAACTTTTGGAAATTCTTCATAAGATATGTAACATCTTTATCGACAACATCTTCATCAGATGAGTCATGAGCTTCCACCTTTTCATCAATTGTCTTGAGAGCAAGAGATTTGCTCCTCCTTTGCGATGGCAATGACAGCTCATAAGTTTGAAGTTAGCCAACTAATTCTTGGACCTTAATATCGTCTAGGTCTTTGCTCTCCTCAATTGTAGTAACTTTTGCACGGAAGCTTTCCAGCAATGATCGAAGGATCTTCCTCACAATCTTTGAATCCTTCGTTTTCTCACCCAAGTTGAACTTGCCAACCACCACTTCATTCAGCTTGCTATAGAAAGAGTTAAAGGACTCATCGTCACTCATCTTGAGCTCCTCATAGTGAGTGGTCAGCATCTGTAACTTGGTATCTTTCACCTTCTTGGTTCCTTCATACGTTGTCTCCAATATTTGCCACGCCTCCTTAGCCACTGAGACATGGGATATCCTGTGAAACTCATCTGGAGACACACCACAGAAAATAGCATTCAAAGCTTTACTATTAGCATTAGACACAGCAAGGGCTGCTTTATCCCAAGTGGATTTTTCGGCCTCCAGCCTAACCCATCCAATATCAACAGCATCCCACACACTTTCATCAATAGAACATAAAAATGTCCTCATTCGGACTTTCCAAAAAGCATAGTTGCTACCATCAAAATATGGTGGTGCATTCAAAGATTGAGACTGATCCATCTCAATATGGGGTCAAGGATCGCACAGAGGTAATTAAACCACAGCAAGTGCACCCGCTCTGATACCAATTGAAAGTTCAAATAGCGTGTAAAACACTATGAACATTTAGACCCCCAATTTACAAATTACCAATTCAAGCTTTAACACAAATGATAAACGTGCGGAAAATGAATTAAAGCCTAAAACAGAATTGATAAACCATCTAAGTCAAATAAAATCACATCCATAATAGAAATTAAATGACAAAGATAAAGGGAAGAGAGATGCAAACACAAGGACAACACAAGACGTGTTATCGAAGAGGAAACCGAAGCCCTCGGCGTAAAACCTCTCCGCCGCCCTTCAAGCGGTCAAAATGATCCACTAAAGAATGTAGTTGGGATACAAGGATAGCAATAGATCCTCCAAGCCTAATCTACCCAGGTACCTAAGCCCTCCAAGCTTCTTGCTCCAACGAGGTTATGCTGAACCTATTTCTTCTTTAGCTTTCCGGATCCCGCTACTAGTCCATACCATCAACCAATAAGAATTGGTTCCTTTCTAACTGCTTCCCAAAGCACCAAAGAGCCTTCTCACAAATATGGTATGGTGAGATAAGGTATTGGGTAATGGACCTCTCAAGGATCTAACAATGGAGAGGAACAGAGTAGAGGAATTTGAAGAGTCACAAGGCAAAGATTGTGGATGAGTTAATCTTGTTTTTCTCTAGGGCTTCTCTCTCAAAATTCTCTCTGGAAGCTCTCAACATTTCGTGGGTATAAGGGGTATATATACTGGTGGGTGTTTGGAATGCGAAGAGACAAATTTTTCATAACAGAGTTGGCTGGCGGCTTGGCCTCGCGTCTGAACCGAGTCGCGAGTTCAAGCCGCGAACAAATTGAAAGGCCAGTCTGGAATTTTTGTCCTATAGTGCAACAGTTGGCACGACAATTCATATTCTGGCAGCTTTCCAGTCGCGAGCCACCTGCAAGATCCAGTCGCGAGTTCTCCTCTACACGCTTCTCTCGTGTGCAACGTCTGGCGGCTTGCCAGTCGCGAGACACTAGCGAAGTCCAGTCGCGAGTCCCTGTTCTACAGCACAGTCTTGAGCAATTCTTCACACTCTCTCACACACTACCCTTACATGATTCCCACCTAAATACAGGGTTTCTAAATGCTGAAAATACAAGCAAATTAGCACAGAATAAAGCCAACAAAATGGTTGATAAATTTCATCTTCACTCCAATTCCACTTGATGCCTAAGATGTTGATGGAAAAATACATCTTTATATTGCATACAAAACATACGCAACGGAAAATTAACGGATCTACTTCATTTGCAATTGATAACATGCGCAATATAAGTTTTAGAATATAGAATAAAGAGAGTGTACCTTGGTATGGTGAATTTCAAAACCGAAGATAAAAAGCACTTGGGAAAACTTTTAATCTTCACTCCAGTTCTACTTGATGCCCAAGATGTGTGGTCTCTCAATCAATTATATGTGTTTGTTTTAGGGAGAATGAGAAAGTGTCCAACACTCACATACATAACCATTTCATGAAGAAGTCTCTCTCACTTAAAATTTTGTATGTTTCTCCCTTAATAACTGATTATCTAATTGGGCTAGCCTTTTGGGCTTTTCCCATTGGACTTTAGTATGTGGCTTGGAGTGGGACCAAAAGGGAACAAATAAGACACTAGCTCCAATGGGCCTTGGGCTTTTCTGTCAACTCTTGATAAGTCTAAAGTTACCATTAATTATATTTAATACCACTATATAAATATAATTGCACTCTAGGCCTTATCAATAAATTATTTCTCAAGAATTTATTGCTCATACAACCCCTTCATAAAATATTCGTAGTAATACAAAGTCATGAATGTAGACTGCCACTTTGTAAATTACTACATCTTAATCCTTTTGTACCCGGTTTAATCATTTTAAAGTTATTCATCATATATTTATGAAATCTAATTTTATAAATATATGCTTTAGTCTTACTAAAGTGGTTAGGCCTAACTCTCTGAATAACTGAACCCATTAAACTTATCTCAAGGGAATATTTTATATCTCCGCTAAGAGACTATGAATTCCATCTTGAGAATATATGTTCCATCAATACTAAATGTGGCTTCCCAACATACTGAGGTTTTGACCGATACTTTAGATCTCACTCCTGATATATCAAAGTAACCTACACTTCATGATCAGATCCATTATTCTCTCAGGATTAAGAGTTCATGTAAATATAAGTCGTGAGATTTATTATTCATTTGACAGTCGTTAGGAGAATAATAAATCTCATAGCGGTCCAGTTCAATATGTTTTAACTCTTAAAACATATCAACACATCAACTAGAAGTCTCCACTTCCATGATCAAGACAAATCATCTTAGTTGATATGTTATAGTCTTCGCAGACGAAATGCCCAATTTCATCACCGACTACGAACCAAAATTCTGAGTTTACAAAGAACTTGTGATCTATATCTTCTGTGACTAAATCACATACTATGCATCTCATGGACTATATGATAATGCCCAAATATTCATGTTTCCATCATTTTAGATAAGAATAAAGCAACTTTATTAATCACAACATTAAGTCATACATCATTTAATACATAATGTCATACATAATATCATACATGGCATATTACAATAGTGAAAGTTCAAATAGCGTATAAAACACTATGAACGTTTAGACCCCCAATTTACAAATTACCAATTCAAGCTTTAATGCAAATGATAAACGTGCAAAAGATGAATTAAAGCCTAAAACAGAATTGATAAACAATCTTAGTCAAATAAAATCACATCCATAACAGAAATTAAATGACAAAGATAAAGGGAAGAGAGATGCAAACACGAGGACAACACAAGACGTGTTATCGAAGAGGAAACCGAAGACCTCGGCGAAAAACCTCTCCGCCGCCCTCCAAGCGGTCAAAATGATCCACTAAAGAATGTAGTTGGGATACAAGGACAGCAATAGACCCTCCAAGCCTAATCTACCTAGGTACCTAAGCCTTCCAAGCTTCGTGCTCCAATGTGGTTACGCCGAACGTATTTCTTCTTTAGCTTCCCGGATCCCACTACTAGTGCATAGCATCTACCAATATAAATTGGCTCCTTCCTACAGCTGTGGGTATGGTGAGAAAAGGTTTTGGCTAAAGTACCTCTCAAGGATCTACAATTGAGAGGAAGAGAGTAGAGGAATTTGAAGAGTCACAAGGTTAAGATTGTGGATAAATCAATCTTGTTTTTCTCTAAGGTTTCTCTCTCAAACTTCTCTTTGGAAGCTCTCTACATTTCATGGGTATAAGGGATATATATACTGGTGGGTGTTTGGAATGCAAAGAGATAGATTTTTCACAACAGAGTAGGCTGGAAGCTTGTCCTCGCGGCTTGATTGAGTCGCGAAGGAACTGAAAGGCCAGACTGGAAATTTTGTCCTGTAGTGTGACAGCTGGCACGACGGTTCATATTCTGGCAGCTTCCAGTTGCAAGCCACCCACGAGATCCAGTCGCGAGTTCTCCTCTACACGCTTCCCTCATGTGCAACATCTGGCGGCTTGACAGTCGCGAGACACCAGCGAGGTCCAGTCGCGAGTCTCTGTTTTGCAGCACAGCCTTGAGCAAATCTTCACACTTTCTCACACACTACCCTTACATGATTCCCACCTAAATACAGGGTTTCTAAATGCTGAAAATACAAGCAAATTGGCACATAATAAAGCCAACACAATGGTTGATAAAATTCAACCTTACAATCTCCCCCTTTGGCTATTCCGTGACAAAACCCTACAACAAACTATAGACTTAACGTGTGAGTTGGGAACAGTTGAACAAAACTCACTCACACCTAACTCTAGGATCTGTGAAGCTCTTGAATCATAAGTACAAGTATCTCCTAAAAACAACCACACAATAAGTTCATTGTATGCAGAAAAACTTGTATTGCATATGCAGCAAGCACAATGCGATCGAGCAAAAAGAATTAAAGCAATAGAGCATGGCTTGACCAAAAACAAACAATCACTATAAATAGTGATCACAATGCTCATTCTCACAAGGAATGAACATCCAGACATGCAATCTAATAAGCTCAATGACAAGTATCATTTGCATGTCCAACACTCAACCAATGCAACAACATTACGTAATTGCATTAAGGATAAAAATCCAACACAAGGCATAAGAGTGATGTACTTAAGGATAAAGGCATGGCATTGAAACATAAAGTACGAAAGCCACAAGGCAAGAAGACAAAGTGCTTACACAAAGCTAGGTACAAAAGATAACCAACATGCCACAAAAGCAAAAGGTACAAATTAAAAGGCTACATAAGCATAGGTACAAAATAAAGCGCATAAAACGCATAAGCTAGTAAGAAAGCAAGGTAATTTAACATAAAGGCTCCCCCTTTGATGTAGCTTTTTCTCCCCTTATCATTGATACCATTTGGTATCATATCTCCCCCTTTTTGTTATGGAATAGCTAGTCCTCATTTTCATCTAGCTTTTTCTAAATTTCATCCAATTGGGTTTGAATAGTGGTAAACTTCGAATCACAACGGATGGTGTGATGATGTAGAAAAGAGGTAAGTCCTGACACTTTGGTGCTCATATCTTGAATACACTCCATAATGTTGTCTAGCTTTTCGATGTGGGAGGAGGAATTGGAGCGGGAGCTATGATGAGAATCTGAAGTTTCTATTTTGACTCTTTTCTGGCTATGACCAATACTGGCGTTGAGTGTGCCAATGTTGATTGGACAAGGTGTTGGGTAGGAAGACTCATCTGGCAATGGATGGAGGCCTTTGAGTTTCAAGATTCTTGAAATGAGATGACAAAAAGGAACACAGTTTCGAGATTCAGTTCTCGCAACAGTCTTGCACAAGATGTGAAAAATGTGAGCCCAGATATCGATCTCTTCGTCTGTGATCAAATCATGAAGGAACAATGCTCAATCGAGATTCATGAACCCTGTGCTGGAGAGAGGATAGAGATTGTGGAACATGATTATTGTTAGCACCCGTAATTCTGGAGAGAGAGAGGAGACCTTGACCGATTTCCCATTTAGGGAGAATTCCAGATTTCTTCCTAGAGCACCCCGAAGTAACTCCTCATCCGGATTTAAGGTATCATATACTAGTGGAGAAGTGAAAATTGGTCGATTGATATGAAGAATTTCAGACAGGTAAGCAGGAGTTACTGAGAAACTCTTTCCTCGAACGGAGCACTTGAGTTCTTCACCTTCAACAATTGCATTCGCATAGAATTCTTTGACAAGATTCTCATATGCATCATCAAGATTTGAGAGAAGATAGTTCCAATCTTTTGTTGCAAACCACTTAGGAATGGTTGTGTCAATTAGGGACGATTGGTCAACAACCCTTTCAACCAGTGGTGTTGTGTTTCTGAAGTAGTTCTCATGATTTTGAAATGCAGCAAAAGATCTGAACTTGGTGGGTTCATACACTCCTGATGATGATGTGCGAGCCCTCTTTGACTGAAGAGGTAGTTCATCAATATCTATCACAGGCTCCTTTCCTTTACTCCAGTCCCCTTTCACGACTGCTTTCTTAAATGGAGACATTTTCACCCTGTATCACAATAGATCACAAAATGGAAGACACCACACCAAACAACAAGCTGTGTTAGTACTATGACAGTCTCAAAATCAAAAGGCATAGAACCCTAAAATCATGATAAACATGAAATATTCAGGAAATGTGTATGTATGAAATAATACACATCAACAACAAGCAAAGTGGGGAATATCATGATAAATGGCAAGACAAAACCAGCAAAAAAAATGCACAAAAATTATCCATAGACAAGCATTGAACAACCTAAGAGCATCAGGAACACACAAACATAGGAGGCTATAACTCAAAAGGTAACAATATTGAGAAAGAAGCAAAGCCCATACCTTTTCAAGAAGATTGCTGAACAAAGATGATGAGATTATGTGCGTAAACACAGTGGATTTGAAAGAGGGAAAGGAAATTAAGAAGATGAACATACATACGGTGTCAAAAACAAATCAGATAAATATCCTTCAACTAAAACACGCGATGTTCGCGACTGTAACAAGTTGCTACGAAGTCGCCAGGTCCAGCCGCCAGAACACTTTAAGGAAAAATTTTGAAAAATTTTCCAAGTGTTTTTTGTGACTGGAGGTTCAAACCGCAAGATAACCGCGAGCTGAGCCGCGAAACATTCTGTGTAAATCTCGCGACTGTACCTCCACTTGCGACATAGTCGCCATGTCAAGCCGCGAGAAGAATAAAAATCCAGATTTTTGAAAAATTTTCTAAGTCTTTTTTGTGACTTGGGTATTGACCCGCCAGAGAGACGCGAAAACAATTTGTATTGAGCTCGCGACTGGGGCATGCGACTGGACAGACACGCGAATGAGTAGCCAAAACAGGACACAACAGTTATTGAAAATTTTTTGACAATTTTGCTAAATCAAAAAGACTTTTTCAAAAACACACAAATGCTCAAAAATCTTTTTGTACTTGATCAACAAAACTTGAGCATGTGAAACACATTTTATCAAGTACAATCACACAGATGAATAAGGCATTCAGTGAACATAAGCATGTGTGATGTGCATGGATATCAACAATGAGATTGTCCATAGTCTACTATGAAGCTTCTGTTGGGAAATCATCATGTTTGCATCGAATACAAAACATACGCAGCGGAAAATAAACGGATCTACTTCATTCGCAATTGATAACATGCACTATGTAGGTTTCAGAATATAAGAACAAGAGAGTGTACCTTGATGCGGTGAACTTCAAAACCGAATGAAGAAGTACTCGGGAATACTTTCAATCTTCACTCCAATTCCGCTTGATGCCCAAGATGTGTGGTCTCTCAATCAGTTCTATGTTTCTAGAGAGAATATCTTATTATATCTCTTATTCTTATTAAACATACAAACCATTTTATTCTATATAAAATTCTGTATGTTTCTCTCCACATAACTGATTATCTAATTGGGCTAGCCTTTTGGGCCTTCCCAATTGGGCTTTAGTGTGTGGCTTGGAGTGGGACCAAAAGGGAACAAATAAGACACTAGCTCCAATGGGCCTTGGGCTTTTCTGTCAACTCTTGACAAGTCCAAAGTTACCATTAATTATATTTAATACCACTATATAAATATAATTGCACTCTAGGCCTCATTAATAAATTATATCCCAAGAGTTTATTATACATGCAACCCCTTCATAAAATATTCGTAGTAACACAAAGTCATGAATATAGACTGCCACTTTGTAAATTACTACATCTTAATCTTTGAGTACCCGGTTTAATCCTTTTGTGTTATTCACCATATATTTATGAAATCCTATTTCATAAATATATACTTTAGTCTTACTAAAGTGGTTAGGCCTAACTCTCTGAATAACTGTACCCATTAAACTTATCTCAAGGGAATATTTTATATCTCCGTTAAGAGACTATGAATTCCATCTTGAGAATATATGTTCCATCAACACTAAATGTGGCTGCCCAACATACTGAGGTTTTGACCGTTACTTTGGATCTCACTCCTGATATATCAAAGCAACCTACATTTCATGATCAGGTCCATTATTCTCCCAGGATTAAGAGTTCATGTGAATACAAGTCGTGAGATTTATTATTCAATTGACAGTCGTTAGGAGAATAATAAATCTCACAGCGGTCCAGTTCAATATGTCTTAACTCTTAAAACATATCAACATATTAACTAGAAGTCACCACTTCCATGATCAAGACAAATCATCGTAGTTAATATGTTATAGTCTTCGCAGATGAAATGCCCAATTTCATCACCGACTACGAACCAAAATTCTAAGTTTATAAAGAACTTGTGATCTATATCTTCTGTGACTAAATCACATAAATCACATACTATGCATCTCATGGACTATTTGATAATGTCCGAATATTCATGTTACCATTATTTTAGATAAGAATAAAACAACTTTATTAAACATAATATTAAGTCATACATCATTTCTCACATAATGTCATACATAATATTATACATAGCATCATACAATAGGATTTAAGGGCACATATCCTAACAATCTCCCACTTGCCCTAAAGACTATTGTGCACTAATCTAACTCTCATTCCCTCCAAATGTGACTCGAAGGTCCTTTGAGGCAAGACTTTGGTAAAGGGATCTGCTAGATTATTTGCACTTTCAATCTTTGCTACCACCACATCTCCACGAGCAACAATGTCTCGAATGATGTGGTACTTCCTTTCAATGTGCTTTCCTTTCTTGTGATTCCTTGGATCTTTGGATTGTGCAACCGCTCCACTATTGTCACAAAACAATGTAATAGGAACTTGCTCCATTCTCACTACACCAAGATCAGAAAGGAATTTCTTGAGCCAAACAGCTTCCTTTGCCGCCTCACATGCAGCAACATATTCAGCTTCCATGGTAGAGTCCGCAATACAAGATTGCTTAACACTCCTCCAACTTATGGCTCCACCTCCCAAGGTGAATACACATCCTGATGTGGACTTTCTGAAATCTAGATCCGATTGAAAGTCTGAATCTGTATAGCCAATGGGAATCAAATCCTCACAACGGTAAACAAGCATATAATCTCTCGTTCTCCATAGATACTTGAGAATATGCTTTACAGCTTGCCAATGTTGTGGTCCTGGATTTGATTGATATCGGCTGACCATGCCAACTGAAAAACAGATATCCGGTCTAGTACAAAGCATGGCATACATGAGACTTCCTACTGCAGAAGCATAAGGAACTTGTCTCATCATATCTTCTTCCGCTTGAGTCTTAGGCCTTTGGTCATCAGACAGAGGAACTCCATGCCTGAAAGGAAGTAATCCTTTCTTGGAGTTTTGCATGCTAAACCGTTCTAGGACCTTATCTATATATCCAGCTTGTGATAAGCCTAACATCTTATTCTTACGATCTCGCCAAAGCTTGATCCCTAGAATAAAGTTAGCCTCACCCAAGTCCTTCATATCAAATTGGCTTGACAACCAAACCTTTACTGATGACATGACCCCTACATCATTTCCAATGAGTAGAATATTATCAACATAAAGCACTAGGAACATTACTACTTTATCTTGATGTCTTTTGTACACACATGGTTCATCAAGATTTTGTTCAAAACCAAATGATTTGATTGCTTGATCAAATCTGATGTTCCATGACCTAGATGCTTGCTTAAGTCCATAAATGGACCTATTCAACTTGCATACCATATGCTCTTGGTTCTTTGCTATGAAACCTTCTGGTTGCTTCATATAGATTTCCTCTTCAAGATTGCCATTAAGAAATGCAGTCTTGACATCCATTTGCCAAATCTCATAATCATAATGAGCACCAATGGATAAGAGAATTCTGATAGATTTAAGCATTGCTACTGGTGAAAAGGTTTCCTTATAATCAATACCTTCTTTTTGAGTATACCCTTTTGCCACTAGCCTTGCTTTAAAGGTTTCAACCTTTCCATCTATCCCTCTCTTCCTCTTGTAAACCCATTTGCAACCAACAGGTTTAATGCCGTTAGGCGCCTTTACAAGATCCTAAACTTGATTGGAATACATGGAATCTAATTCTGATTTCATAGCTTGGACCCAATGATGTGCATCTATATCATTCATTGCTTCTTCATAAGTGTAAGGATCAGTTTCGGCCTCCTCTGAGATAGCCTCATAAGTCTCTCCAAGACCTATGAATCTTATAGGTGGCCTAACATTCCTCCCACTACGACGAGGCACCTGTGTACTAGACATCTCATGAGTAGTATCTTGTGGTGTATCCAATACAGCCACATCATCCCTAGTTTCCACAATTGGTTGTTCAATTACAGGTTCATTCATTTCAGCCAAGACAACTCTACTTCTAGGGTTAAAATTATTCACATAATCATCTTCCAAAAATTTGGCATGAGTGCTAACAAAAACTTTGTTATCCTTATGATTATAGAATAAATAACCCTTGGTTTCCTTTGAATACCCTAAAAACATGCATACTTCCGTTTTAGCTTCCAACTTATCAGACTTCCCTTTCAACACATGTGCTGGACATCCCCAAATGTGGAGATATTTCATACTAGGCTTGCGCCCACTCCACAATTCCATAGGTGTGTTGGGAACAGATTTTGATGGAACTAAATTCAAAATATGCATTGCAATTTTTAGTGCATATCCCCAAAAAGAAACTGGTAAAGTTGAGTAACTCATCATGGACCTAACAATTTCTAAAAGAGTCATATTCCTTCTTTCTGCTACACCATTTTGTTGGAGAGTTCCAGGTGCAGTCAATTGGGATACAATCCCATTTTGAGTTAAGTAATCCTTGTAATCCCCAAGAAGGTATTCGCCACCACGATCAGATCGAATGGCCTTTATGTGTTTACCCAATTGATTCTCAAATTCAGCCCTAAACTCTTTGAATTTTTCAAAGGCTTCGGACTTTCGTTTCATTAGGTACACATAACCAAATCTAGAGTAATCATCGGTGAAAGTGATGAAGTACTCATAACCTCCTTTTGCTTGGGTTGACATAGGACCACAAACATCCGTATGAACTAATTCTAGCAACTCTAGAGCTCTTCTACCTTTTGCATTAAAAGGTCGTTTGGTCATTTTGCCTTCCAAACAAGATTCACAAACTGGAAATCCATCAAAGTCCATTGGCTCTAAGAGACCATCTTTGATCAGTCTTTGAATTCTGTTTGGATTAATATGACCCAAACGCAAGTGCCAAAGATATGCATCATTAGTAGAAGGAAACTTTCTCTTTAATGATTTTACATTAGAGGTATTATCTAATTCAGAATTATACAATTCATGCTTATCCGGAGTTAAAATATAAAGATCATCCACAATATTGCCAGAACAGATAAATGTTTTACCCTTCTTTATTACAACATTGTCTTTAAGGATAACACAATATCCACTCTTACCTAAATAAGTTGCAGAAATTAAATTCCTACGAACATTAGGTACATACAGACAGTCTTGCAATATTAAAACTCTACTTTCAAAGCATAAATTAAAAACTCCAATAGCTATAACTGGAATCCGACTCCCATCAACCAAGGTCAGAAACAACTCTCCTTCTTTAAGTCTTTTGGTCTCCTGGAACCCCTGCAAAGAATTGCAGATATGATTAGTATAACCTGAATCCACACACTAGGAATCCGTGGGATTTTGTACCAAACATATTTCAAGAAGGAATGAAATTTTCATACCCTTATTGGCAGCCTTGAACTTTGGACAATTCCTCTTCCAATGTCCTTTCTCACCACAATGGAAACATTTTCCTTTCAGCTTCTTTCCTTTGTCGGCAACCCCTAAGACAATTTGTTTACCCTCTTGTTTAGTGAAGTCCTTCTTTTTCTTCTTCTTACCCTTGCCTTTCGACTTAGGCTGAGAAGTAGAAGCTTCACCCACATAGGCTTGAACATTAGAAGTACCAAGGATGGCTTCCGCCGCTACCAACTCATTCATTAATTCAGACAAAGAATAAATCTTTTTGTTCATGTCATAATTAAGTCTGAATTCCTTGAATGACTCCGGTAGTGACTGGAGTATCATATCCACTTGGGATTCTCCATCAATGTCGGCACCCAAAACTTCTAAAGTATTCAGATTAGAGATCATTGTAAGACAATGCTCTCTCACTGAACTACCTTCAGCCATTTTGGTATTATAAATTTGTCTCATGGTTTCTTGCCTTGCAGAACGGCCTTGCTCACCAAACATCTCTTTCAGACTTTGCATAATATCCGAAGCTAGTTCTACATCCTGCATTTGATGCTGTAGAACATTTGAGATGGACGCTAGGATGTAGCACTTGGCCATTTCATTAGATTTCTGTCAACGATCATATCATTGCTTTTCCTTAGGAGGAGCATCTAATGAAGGAAAGCTAGGACATGGTTGAGTAAGCACATATTTGTGCTCTTCAGCTGTGAGAACTATGTCCAAGTTTCTTTTCCAGTTAACATAATTGGTTCCAGTCAGTTTGTTTTGATTAAGAATGCTAACAAGTGGGCTAAATGATGCCATGTTCAAATCTGAAATAATAAACATGAATATAATAAGTAAACTAGACATTATCAATTTAGCATATAAACATATACTATGGAACCTTAATAAAACCATAATATAATATATGCAACGACAACCCAATCACATACTCAATATCCCTCAGCATAGAGTGAATATTAAATACTATGATTGATTGAGAACTATTCTCATTATTAGTGCTATCATGATAACTCTTATCAAACACTTAATAATATGCCGTTATAGATTTGGCCTCTAAATGATTATAGCAAGAACTCAGCATAGAGGATACTATAATATTTAGTCTAGTGTATACCATTGTCTAGAATCATGTGTAGCCACATTTCATCCCCTTAACAGGCTTATCATGTAGTACCATGATACAAAACACCCTCCGCATGGAATGCAAAGCTCGAAGCTAAGACAAGGTGTTTGATCAAACCACTATAAACCAAGAAATTCAATCTTGTAGGACCATGAAATACATATTCTCCGCATGGAATGCAAAGCTCGAAGCTAAGACAAAATATATATTTCACACTACTATGAACCAACAATGAAGGCCATGAGATCCAACCCTTGTATCTCTCTCCCACTAGATATTTTAAATTAAAGGTTTTTTATCTTATAAACATGCATAAACTAATTATACACAACCTTGCACTTTTTCTTATGAAAAAGGCGTAAGAAAAAATAGCAAAAACACAAAATTTAAGTTTGAAAACACTTAGAAAAAATTATGATTTTCTTTCTTTCGATCGATTGAATGTGCCCCTCGATCGATCGAAAAAATTAAACAATCCGAACTAAACCTTCTGTCTGATTCGATTGATACTCGATCGCCTCTCGATCGATCGAAAATAAAATTCGATCGATCGACTAGCAATCGAAAATTAATCGATTCAAAAGGATTAGTCTCTGTTTCACTCGATCGATCGAAAGTAAATTTCGATCGATCGAAACTCGTGAAACTCGAATTTCCAGAAAATCTTCTAAGGCAGTTTTCAACCGTTTTGCATGAACAAACAACCATCATACGAAAATGACAGACAGAAATTGATATCAAAACTGAAATCTATAGATGCTATAGCCTTAAAGATCAATTTAACATTCTCAAATTCATATTTAAACAACATCATAACATCAATATCAGTTTTTATCAAATCATAGTTTCAACGACCATGCAGAAAATTAAATGTATAATCCTCTATCAACTTGAAACTATAATCTCTAATTCCAAAACGAACAAAAATGTTATACAGATTCGAAATGAAGACCGCTCTGATACCAATGTTGGGAAATCATCATGTTTGCATCGAATACAAAACATACGCAGCGGAAAATAAACGGATCTACTTCATTCGCAATTGATAACATGCACTATGTAGGTTTCAGAATATAAGAACAAGAGAGTGTACCTTGATGCGGTGAACTTCAAAACCGAATGAAGAAGTACTCGGGAATACTTTCAATCTTCACTCCAATTCCACTTGATGCCCAAGATGTGTGGTCTCTCAATCAGTTCTATGTTTCTAGAGAGAATATCTTATTATATCTCTTATTCTTATTAAACATACAAACCATTTTATTCTATATAAAATTCTGTATGTTTCTCTCCACATAACTGATTATCTAATTGGGCTAGCCTTTTGGGCCTTCCCAATTGGGCTTTAGTGTGTGGCTTGGAGTGGGACCAAAAGGGAACAAATAAGACACTAGCTCCAATGGGCCTTGGGCTTTTCTGTCAACTCTTGACAAGTCCAAAGTTACCATTAATTATATTTAATACCACTATATAAATATAATTGCACTCTAGGCCTCATTAATAAATTATATCCCAAGACTTTATTATACATGCAACCCCTTCATAAAATATTCGTAGTAACACAAAGTCATGAATATAGACTGCCACTTTGTAAATTACTACATCTTAATCCTTGAGTACCCGGTTTAATCCTTTTGTGTTATTCACCATATATTTACAAAATCCTATTTCATAAATATATATTTTAGTCTTACTAAAGTGGTTAGGCCTAACTCTCTGAATAACTGTACCCATTAAACTTATCTCAAGGGAATATTTTATATCTCCGTTAAGAGACTATGAATTCCATCTTGAGAATATATGTTCCATCAACACTAAATGTGGCTGCCCAACATACTGAGGTTTTGACCGTTACTTTAGATCTCACTCCTGATATATCAAAGCAACCTACATTTCATGATCAGGTCCATTATTCTCTCAGGATTAAGAGTTCGTGTGAATACAAGTCGTGAGATTTATTATTCCATTGACAGTCGTTAGGAGAATAATAAATCTCACAGCGGTCCAGTTCAATATGTCTTAACTCTTAAAACATATCAACATATTAACTAGAAGTCACCACTTCCATGATCAAGACAAATCATCGTAGTTAATATGTTATAGTCTTCGCAGATGAAATGCCCAATTTCATCACCGACTACGAACCAAAATTCTGAGTTTACAAAGAACTTGTGATCTATATCTTCTGTGACTAAATCACATAAATCACATACTATGCATCTCATGGACTATTTGATAATGTCCGAATATTCATGTTACCATTATTTTAGATAAGAATAAAACAACTTTATTGAACATAATATTAAGTCATACATCATTTCTCACATAATGTCATACATAATATTATACATAGCATCATACAATAGGATTTAAGGGCACATATCCTAATAGCTTCAATGATCAATTCAACCAAGGCATACACAATTAGCACTAGATAATGAGATCCATCTCAATAATAGAAATATGCATATATGATCTCCTACAAGAAAATGATTACATAACTTTTGAAGCTATTCATTTGGCTCCATTACAATTCTCAACATGTTGTTTAATCTTTTTGAAACAAAATATCTCATTTTAGAGAATGATGCCAAAAATTTTTGATATTTCACTTTGATGAACAAGCCTTTGGCTTTTTGGGCACTATACATTATAATTTAAGTCGCTTTCCTTTTTCCTAGTCAAAATACTAGTTTGTGCGATAGGCTTTTGCAGCTCTTTATCTATTTTCATTTTGAGATTTACATTGGTAGAGCTCTTTAAGCAAAAATAAAAATAAAGAGTGGGAAGATATATAGACACAAGTCTACGCATGTCTCAAGATCAACAAAACCATTGACTAATCATTCATGACAAGATTGAAGATCGATTCACAACAATCATATAGATTTCAAGATTTTTCCCATAGTGATATGAGTGCAATGAAAACAAGTTGTGCTCATGAATGCACAAAGCCATTAGTACAAAGGTACAAGGCAAAACAAGTTTAGGACATAAACTCAAAAATGTTGATCAAACCTTTTAGATTTTATACTTTTTATATGTTTTTGAATTTTTGACCTAGGAAATTTACCCAAAGAAAATGTAAAAACATTTAAAGCATTGATAAACAAACAAGACATGCCATATAAATAGCCAACAAGTGAGTGTGTGTCCAACAACAATGAAGTTAAGGTGCTATAGAGAGAGGACACATAACACACAAAAGAGTTAAGGAATTGTACCAACTCTAATGGTCTTACAGAGAGATTCAAACCGTGGACCATCGAGTGGCTTGGTGAAGATGTATGCCTTTTGATTGTCTGTTTGTATGAATTCAAGACACACCACTTTATCCTCTACGAGATCTCGGATGAAGTGATAGCGTATCTTTATGTGTTTTGATTTTGAATGCTGTACTGGATTCTTTGAAAGATTTATGGCACTGGTGTTGTCACAGAATACACACATGGTATCTTGAGGAATCCCATAGTCATGAAGTAACTTCTTCATCCAAAGAAGTTGTGTGCAGCAACTTCCAGCAGCTATGTATTCGGCTTCAGCTGTAGAGAGAGATACGAAGTTTTGTTTTTTGCTTATCCAAGAGACTAGGTTGTTGCCAAGGTAGAAACATCCCCCTAACGTACTCTTTCGATCATCAACACTGCCAGCCCGGTCTACATCCGAGTATCCAGCAAGACAAGCATTTGAATCTTTTGAATACCACAGCCCATAATCCAGAGTTCCATTGACATACCGAATAATTCGCTTTACTGCAGTCAAGTGGGATTCCTTTGGAACAGTCTGATATCTAGCACAAACACAAACACTAAATGCAATATCAGGTCTACTGGCGGTGAGATAAAGTAGACTCCCAATAATGCTCCTATACAATGTTGGACTCACCTCTGTTCCAGAAGAATCAACGCTCAGCTTTGTAGATGAACTCATGGGGGTGGAGGCATACCTTGTAGATTCAAGACCAAACTTCTTGACAATGTTTCTAGCATACTTTTCTTGTGAAATGAATATGCCTTCTTTCTTTTGTTTGACTTGAAGACCTAAGAAAAATGTAAGTTCCCCCACCATACTCATTTCAAACTCTTTCTTCATTTCTTTAGAGAATTCTATGGCTCAATCATCAATAGTTGCGCCAAAAACTATGTCATCAACATACACTTGAGCCACAAGAAGATAATCTTCATCATTCTTGACGAATAGAGTCCGATCAGCATATCCCCGTTTGAACCCTCTTTCTAGGAGATAATGAGTAAGGCGATCATACCAAGCTCTAGGAGCTTGTTTCAGGCCATAAAGAGCTTTCTTCAATCTCAACACATGATTAGGAAAGTGAGGTTCCTCAAATCCTTTGGGTTGTTCAACAAACACTTCTTCATTCAGATATCCATTTAGAAATGCACATTTTACATCCATTTGATAGAGTTTGAAGTTCATAGTACAAGCAATCGACATAAGGATTCGAATAGACTCAAGTCTTGCCACTGGGGCGAAAGATTCATCAAAATCCACTCCTTCTACCTGAGTGTATCCTTGAGCTACTAATCGAGATTTATTCCGGATAATCTCACCATCTTCA
This sequence comes from Lithocarpus polystachyus, assembly GCA_033629205.1. Lineage (NCBI taxonomy): Eukaryota > Viridiplantae > Streptophyta > Magnoliopsida > Fagales > Fagaceae > Lithocarpus > Lithocarpus polystachyus. Next base: position 45,523,827 of record CM066166.1, read on the forward strand.
TCTGTCTTGTTCTTGAAAATCCATTTAGTGCCAATGACATGAACATTTTCAGGTCTGGGAGCAAGTTCCTATACATCATTTCTTTTAAATTGATTCAGCTCTTCATGCATGGACTCAATCCAATTTTCATCTTGGAGAGCTTCTTCTACCTTTTTCAGCTCAAATTGGGCAAGGTAACAATGATATGCGACATGATTGGCTAAAAGTTTGTGGCCCTTTCTAAGGCAGAGGCCTTCCTCTAAAGACCCGATGATGTTGCTCTCAGGATAATTCTTAGACACTCTTGAGGATGGCTTCTTTGATGAGGATATTTTATCATTTCGAGAAATGGGAGGTTGAACTTCCGGAGGAGTAAGAGGACTTGATGTCATTGATCTTGTGTTTACTCTAGGACCCTCGGGAATTGATTCCTTTTCTGGTGTAGTTCCTTCAACTTCTATATCAAGAGCTTCAACTTCATCAGTGGAAGTTTTTATGCTTGGCTCTTCTCCATCATCTACCATCTCTACCTTGGTTATGGCATCATCAATTTCTACATTGATGGATTCCATTACGGTTTTGGTTCTTTTGTTGAAAACTCTATATGCCTAGCTTGTTGAAGAATACCCAAGGAAAATGCCTTCATCACTTTTAGCATCAAATTTCCCAAGCTTCTCTCAATCATTTAGAATGTAGCACTTGCTTCCAAACACTCAAAAGTACTTTACTCTTGGTTTCTTTCCTTTCCAGATTTCGTAGGCTGTCCTTTTTGTTCCCACTCGGAAAAATATTCTATTACCAATGTGACATGAGGTGTTCATGGCTTCTACCCAAAACTTTTGAGGGATTTGCTTATTTAAAAGCATGACTCTTGCCATTTCTTGAAATACCCGATTCTTCCTTTCAACCACCCCATTTTGTTGAGGGGTTTTAGGGGCTGAAAATTCCCTTTTGATGCCATTCTTTTCACAAAAGGATTCAAATCGTGAATTTTCAAACTCTTTCCCATGATCACTCCTTATCTTGACGATAGGAACTCCTTTCTCGTTTTGAAGTCTTTTGCACAGAATTTCCAATTTCTCACATGCTTCTGATTTTTCTCTGAGAAATTCAACCCAAGTTTACCTTGAGAAGTCATCAGCCATGACCATAACGTACCTCTTTCCTCCTAAACTTTCAGTTCTTGTAGGCCCCATCAGATCAACATGAAGAAGTTCTAAACAACGAGAAGTAGCGATCACATTTACTTTATGATGACTAGCCTTTGTCTGCTTTCCCATTTGGCATGCACCACAAATAGTCTTCTCTACCTTTCCAAACTTTGGAAGACCCTAAACTGCTTCAAGTTTAGATACCTTGGCTACTTGTTTAAAATTTGCATGCCCAAATCTGTGATGCCAAAGCTCCAGCATGTCGACACGAGCACTTCTACACGAAATGGGTGCCGTAGGAACTACTCCATAGCAATTATCCGTAGTTCTATTTCCCTTCAAGACCTGAATCCCTTCTTCATTAATGATTAAGCATCCCTTCTTAGAAAATTGAATAAGGAAGTCCTCATCATATTTGAGTGATGCTTAAGAGATTTGCCTTCAGTCCTTTGATATATAAGACGTCCTTTACTAGAGGTAATCCAGGTATCTCAACAGTCCCTTTGCCGAGTACTTGAGCATGACTCCCATCACCAAAAGTCACATAGTCACCAATCTTTTCTTTGAGTGACTTAAACAATGATTTGTCTCCTGTCATATGCCGAGAACAACCACTGTCAAGATACCACAAGCATGAATTAAAAACCTTCAAAGAAGTGTGTACAAACAAGCAAGCATGAGACAAGCATTCTTGATCTTCAAATTGAAATTTTTTTCAAGTTTCATGCTTTTGCTCGATTGAATTTTTCTTTTTAGATTATCCACCTTCTCACACAAACTTCTATTTCTTCTTTTATACTTCTCAATTAAAGAGTTAGACTCACAAAGACTATTGTGTAAAAGTTCACTCTTAAATTCAAAATATTTCAGCATGTGAACAAACATTCTAGCATGTGTCTTAGTTTTTAATAACTCTAAGAGTTCATTGTTAGAACACCCTTCTAACATACTCACATAGTCGTTGTTATAGGGACTTGAATCACACTTTAGCATAGTTACAAACACAGCAACTACCAAAAATAGGGGTCAAGGATCGCATAAAGGTAGTTAAACCACAGCAAGTGCACCCGCTCTGATACCAATTGAAAGTTCAAATAGCGTATAAAACACTATGAATGTTTAGACCCCCAATTTACAAATTACCAATTCAAGCTTTAACACAAACGATAAACGTGCGGAAAATGAATTAAAGCCTAAAACAAAATTGATAAACAATCTTAGTCAAATAAAATCACATCCATAATAGAAATTAGATGATAAAGATAAAGGGAAGAGAGATGCAAACACAAGGACAACACAAGACGTGTTATCGAAGAGGAAACCGAAGACCTCGGCGAAAAACCTCTCCGCCGCTCTCCAATCGGTCAAAATGATCCACTAAAGAATATAGTTGGGATACAAGAACAGCAATAGACCCTCCAAGCCTAATCTACCTAGGTACCTAAGCCCTCCAAGCTTCTTGCTCCAACGAGATTACGCCGAACCTATTTCTTCTTTAGCTTCCCGGATCCCGCTACTAGTCCATAGAATCTACCAATATAAATTGGCTCCTTCCTAACTGCTTCCCAAAACATCAAAGAGCCTTCTCACAGCTATGGGTATGGTGAGAAAAGGTTTGGCTAAAGTACCTCTCAAGGATCTACAATGGAGAGGAAGAGAGTAGAGGAATTTGAAGAGTCACAAGGTTAAGATTGTGGATGAATCAATCTTGTTTTTCTCTAGGGTTTCTCTCTCAAAATTCTCTCTGGAAGCTCTCTACATTTCGTGGTAATAAGGGGTATATATACTGGTGGGTGTTTCGAATGCGAAGAGACAGATTTTTCACAACAAAGTAGGCTGGCGGCTTGCCCTCGCGGCTTGACTGGGTCGCGAGTTCAAGTTGCGAAGGAACTGAAAGGCCAGACTGAAAATTTTGTCCTGTAGTGTGACAGCTGGCACGACGGTTCATATTTTGGCAGCTTCCAGTCGCGACCCACCCGTGAGATCCAGTCGCGAGTTCTCCTCTGCACGCTTCTCTCATGTGCAACATCTGGCAGCTTGACAGTTGCGAGACACCAACGAGGTCCAGTCGCGAGTCTCTGTTTTGCAGCACAGTCTTGAGCAAATCTTCACACTTTCTCACACACTACCCTTACATGATTCCCACCTAAATACAGAGTTTCTAAATGCTGAAAATACAAGCAAATTGGCACGGAATAAAGCCAACACAATGGTTGATAAATTCGACCATACAAATAGGATTTAAGGGCACTAATCCTAACAATCTCTCACTTGCCCTAAAGACTATTTTGCACTAATCTAACTCTTATTCCCTCCAAATGTGACTCGAAGGTCCTTTGAGGCAAGGCTTTGGTAAAAGGATCTGCTAGATTATTTGCACTTTCGATCTTTGCTACCACCATATCTCCACAAGCAACAATATCTTGAATGATGTGGTACTTTCTCTCAGTGTGCTTTCCTTTCTTGTGATTCCTTGGATCTTTTGATTGTGCAACTGCTCCACTATTGTCACAAAACAATGTGATAGGAACTTGCTCCATTCTCGTAACACCAAGATCAGAAAGGAATTTCTTGAGCCAAACAGCTCCCTTTGCCGCCTCACATGCAGCAACATATTCAGCTTCCATGGTAGAGTCTGCAATACAAGATTGCTTAACACTCCTCCAACTTATGGCTCCACCTCCCAAGGTGAATACACATCCTGACGTGGACTTTCTGAAATCTAGATCCGATTGAAATTCTGAATCTGTATAGCCAATGGGAATCAAATCCTCACAACGGTAAACAAGCATATAATCTCTCGTTCTCCGTAGATACTTGAGAATATGCTTTACAGCTTGCCAATGTTGTGGTCCTGGATTTGATTGATATCGGCTGACCATGCCAACTGAAAAACAGATATCCGGTCTAGTACAAAGCATGGCATACATGAGACTTCCTACTGCAGAAGCATAAGGAACTTGTCTCATCATATCTTCTTCCTCTTGAGTCTTAGGCCTTTGGTCATCAGACAGAGGAACTCCATGCCTGAAAGGAAGTAATCCTTTCTTGGAGTTTTGCATGCTAAACCGTTCTAGGACCTTATCTATATATCCAGCTTGTGATAAGCCTAACATCTTATTCTTACGATCTCGCCAAAGCTTGATCCCTAGAATAAAGTTAGCCTCACCCAAGTCCTTCATATCAAATTGGCTTGACAACCAAACCTTTACTGATGACATGACCCCTACATCATTTCCAATGAGTAGAATATTATCAACATAAAGCACTAGGAACATTACAACTTTATCTTGATGTCTTTTGTACACACATGGTTCATCAAGATTTTGTTCAAAACCAAATGATTTGATTGCTTGATCAAATCTGATGTTCCATGACCTAGATGCTTGCTTAAGTCCATAAATGGACCTATTCAACTTGCATACCATATGCTCTTGGTTCTTTGCTATGAAACCTTCTGGTTGCTTCATATAGATTTCCTCTTCAAGATTGCCATTAAGAAATGCAGTCTTGACATCCATTTGCCAAATCTCATAATCATAATGAGCAGCAATGGATAAGAGAATTCTGATAGATTTAAGCATTGCTACTGGTGAAAAGGTTTCCTCATAATCAATACCTTCTTTTTTAGTGTACCCTTTTGCCACTAGCCTTGATTTAAAGGTTTCAACCTTTCCATTTATCCCTCTCTTCCTCTTGTAAACCCATTTGCAACCAACAGGTTTAATGCCATTAGGCGCCTTTACAAGATCCCAAACTTGATTGGAATACATGGAATCTAATTTAGATTTCATAGCTTGGACCCAATAATATGCATCTATATCATTCATTGCCTCTTCATAAGTGTAGGGATCCGATTTAGCCTCTTTTGAGATAGCTTCATAAGTTGTCCTAAACCTATGAATCTTATAGGAGGCCGAACAATTCTCCCACTATGATGAGGCACCTATGTACTAGATATCTCATAAGTGGTATCTTGTGGTGTATCCAATACAGCCACATCATCCCTAGTTTCATCCATTGGTTGTTCATTTATAGATTCATTCATTTCAGCCAATACAACTCTACTTCTTGGAGTAAAATTATTCATATAGTCATTTTCTAAGAATTTAGCATTTGTACTAACAAAAACTTTGTTATCTTTACGACTATAGAATAAATAACCCCTAGTTTCTTTTGGATAACCCACAATCAAACACACTTCCAATTTTGGTTCCAACTTATCAGGTTTCCCTTTTAACACATGTGCTGGACAACCCCAAATGTGGAAATAATTCATGCTAGGCTTACGCCCACTCCACAATTCCATGGGTGTTATGGGAACAGATTTTGATGGAACTAAATTCAAAAGAAGTATTGCTGTATATAAGGCATAACCCCAAAAAGAAATAGGTAAAGTTGAGTAACTCATCAAGGACCTAACCATTTCTAAAAGAGTCCTATTCCTTCTTTCTGCTACACCATTTTGTTGGGGAGTTCCAGGTGCAGTCAATTGGGATACAATCCCATTTTGAGTTAAGTAATCCTTGAAATCCCCAAGAAGGTATTCGCCACCATGATCAGATCGAATGGCCTTTATGCATTTACCCAATTGATTCTCAACTTCAGCCTTAAACTCTTTGAATTTTTCAAAGGCTTCAGACTTTCGTCTTATTAGGTACACATAACCATATCTTGAGTAATCATCGGTGAAAGTGATGAAGTACTCAAAACCTCCTTTTGGTTAGGTTGACATAGGACCACAAACATCTGTATGAACTAATTCAAGTAACTCTTTGGCTCTTCTACCTTTTACATTAAAAGGTCGCTTGGTCATTTTGCCTTCCAAACAAGATTCATAAACTGGAAATTCATCAAAGTCCAATGGCTTTAAGAGACCATCTTTGATCAGTCTTTGAATTCTATTTGGATTAATATGACCTAAACGCAAGTGCCAAAGATATGCATCATTAGTAGAAGGAAACTTTCTCTTTAATGATTTTACATGAGAGTTATTATCTAATTCAGAATTGTATAATTCATACTTATCAGGAGTTAAAATATAAAGACTATCCACAATATTGCCAGAACAGATAAACATTTTATCCTTCTTTATTACAACATTGTCTTTAAGGATAACACAATATCCATTTTTACCCAAATAAGTTGCAAAAATTAAATTCCTACGAACATTAGGTACATACAAACAGTCTTCCAATATTAAAACCCTAAACTCAAAGCATAAATTAAACACTCCAATAGCAACAATCGGAATCCTACTCCCATCGCCCAAGGTTAGAAACAATTCTCCTTTATTAAGCTTTTTGGTCTTCTGGAACCCCTGCAAAGAATTGCAGATATGATTAGTACAACTTGAATCCACACACCAGGAATCCGGGAGATTTTGTACTAACATATTTCAAGGAGGAATGAACTTTCTCACCACAATGGAAACACTTTCCTTTGATTTTATTTCCCTTGTCAGCAACTCCTAAGGTAATTTGCTTACCCTCTAGCTTAGTGAAGTCCTTCTTCTTCTTCTTCTTACCCTTACCTTTCGACTTAGGTTGAGAAGTAGAAGCTTCACCCACATTGGCTTCAAGACTAACATTAGAAGTACCAAGGATGCCTTCTGCTGCTACCAACTCATTCATTAATTCAGACAATGAATAAATCTTTTTGTTCATAATATAATTGAGTTTGAATTCTTTAAATGATTCTGGTAGTGACTGGAGTATCATATCTACTTGGGATTCTCCATCAATATCGGCACCTAAAACCTCCAATGTATTCAGATTAGAGATCATTGTAAGACAATGTTCCCTCATTGTAAGACAATGTTCCCTCATTGAACTACCTTCAACCATTTTGGTATTATAAATTTGCCTCATGGTTTTTTGCCTTGCAGAACAACCTTGATCAACAAACATCTCTTTCAGACTTAGCATAATGTCCGAAGCTAGTTCTACATCCTGCATTTGATGCTATAGAACATTTGAGATGGACGCTAGGATGTAGCACTTGGCCATTTCATTAGATTTCTACCAATGATCATATCGTTGTTTTCCTCAGGAGGAGCATCTAATGAAGGAAAGCTAGAACAAGGTCGAGTAAGCACATATTTGTGCTCTTCAGCTGTAAGAACTATGTCCAAATTTCTTTTCCAGTCAACATAATTGGATCCAGTCAATTTGTTTTGATTAAGAATGGTAACAAGTGGGCTAAATGATGCCATGTTCAAATCTGAAAATAATAAACATGAATATAATAAGTAAACTGGACATTATCAATTTAGCATATAAACATATAGTATGGAGCCTTAATAAAACCATATTATAATATATGCAACAACAACTCAATCCTGCAATCAATGTTCCTCGGAAGCGAGGTCATACCAATCACTATGATCAAGCGAGAATTATTCTCATTATTAATGCTATCATGGTAACTCTTACCAAACAAAAACAATTTGCCGCTTTTCCTGTAGCCTCTAAGTAATAATGACATAGCTCCGAAAGGAGGTTAACATCATACTTAGTCTAGTGTATACCATTGCCTAGAATCAATGTGAGTCACTAAGTAACTCCACAGAAGCGTGGTCGTTCTCGATGTAAAAAACACACTTCATCTATCTTTAAGAAGTTTAACCTGTAGTACCATGAATTAAACACCCTCCAAAGGGAACAAGGCATATTCGCTAAGGCGAGGTGCTTAATCATACTATTATAAACCGACAATGGAGGCCGTGAGATCCAACCCTTGTATCTCTCTCCCACTAGATGTTTTAAAATAAAGGTTTTTAAATTATAAAACATGCATAATCTGATTACACATAGACTTGCACTTTTAAGTTTGAAAACACTTAGAAAAAAAAATTCAGATTTTCCTTCTTTCGATCGATCGAATGTGCCCCTCGATCAGTCGAAGAAATTAAAAAATTCGAACTTGATCATCTGCTTAGTTCGATTGATGCTCGATCGCCTCTCGATCGATTGAAAAGAAAATTCGATCGATCGAATAGCAATCGAATATCAATTGATTCAAAAAGATTGGTCACTGTTTTACTCGATCGATCGAAAGTAAATTTCGATTGATCGAAACTCGTAAAACTCGAATTTCCAAAAATTTTCTAAGGCAGTTTTCAACGGTTTTGCATGAATAAACAACCATCATATGAACATGATAGACAGAGATTGATGTCAAAACTGAATTCTATTGATGCTATAGCCTTAAAGATCAATTTAACATACTTAAATTCAAATTTAAACAACATCATAACATCAATATCAATTTTTATCAAAAACATAGTTTCTACAACCATGTAGAAAATTAAATGTGTAATCTTCTAACAACATGAAACTATTATCTCTAATTCCAAAACACACAAAACATGTTATACAAATTCGAAATTGAAGACAGCTCTGATACCATTTGATGGAAAAATACATCTTTGTATCGCATACAAAACATATGTAGTGGAAAATTAATGGATCTACTTTATTCGCAATTGATTATATGCGCTATGTAAGTTTTAGAATATAGAATCAAGAGAGTGTATCTTAGTATGGTGAATTTCAAAACCGAAGATGAAAAGCACTTGGGAAAACTTTTAATCTTCACTCCAATTCCACTTGATGCCCAAAATGTGTGGTCTCTCAATCAGTTATATTTGTTTGTTCTAGGGAGAGTGAGAAAGTGTCCAACACTCACATACATAACCATTTCATGAAGTTGTCTCTCTCACTTAAAATTTTGTATGTTTCTCCCTTAATAACTAATTATCTAATTGGGCTAGCCTTTTGGGCCATTCCAATTGGGCTCTAGGTGTGTGGCTTGGAGTGGGACCAAAAGGGAACAAATAAGACTCTAGCTCTAATGGGCCTTGAGCTATTCTGTCAACTCTTGACAAGTCCAAAGTTATCATTAATTATATTTAATACTACTATATAAATATAATTGCACTCTAGGCCTTATCAATAAATTATTTCCCAAGACTTTATTGCACATGCAACCCCTTCATAAAATATTCGTAGTAATACAAAGTCATTAATGTAGACTGCCACTTTGGAAATCACTACATCCTAATCCTTGAATACCCGGTTTAATCATTTTAATGTTATTCATCATATATTTATGAAATCTAATTTCATAAATATATACTTTAGTCTTACTAAAGTGGTTAGGCCTAACACTCTGAATAACTGAACCCATTAAACTTATCTCAAGGGAATATTTTATATCTCTGTTAAGAGACTATGAATTCCATCTTGAGAATATATGTTCCATCAACACTAAATGTGGCTGCCCAACATACTGAGGTTTTGACCAATACTTTAGATCTCACTCCTGATATATCAAAGCAACCTACACTTCATGATCAGGTCCATTATTCTCTCAGGATTAAGAGTTCATGCAAATATAAGTCGTGAGATTTATTATTCATTTGACAGTCGTTAGGAGAATAATAAATCTCACAGCGATCCAGTTCAATATGTTTTAACTCTTAAAACATATCAACACATCAACTAGAAGTCTCCACTTCCATGATCAAGATAAATCATCTTCATTGATATGTTATAGTCTTCGCAGATGAAATGCCCAATTTCATCACCGACTACGAACCAAAATTCTGAGTTTACAAAGAACTTGTGATCTGTATCTTTTGTGACTAAATCACATAAATCACATACTATGCAGCTCATGAACTATATGATAATGTCCAAATATTCATGTTTCCATCATTTTAGATAAGAATAAAGCAACTTTATTAATCATAATATTAAGTCATACATCATTTAATGCATAATGTCATACATAATATCATACATGGCATATTACAATAGGATTTAATAGCACTAATCCTAACAGATGTGTGGTCTCTCAATCAATTATGTGTATATGTTCTAGAGAGCATATGAAGAAGTCTCACTCTTACTGTCACGCCCCGAACCCAAGTATAAAGATGGGCATGTGACAACTGCCGCACGCTTATAAAGCAAGCATCTACAAGTGTGCAAGGCCTTCTAAGCAACTAAAATTTATCCTTAAAAATTAAATCAAATAAATCTAAAATACCTCAACAAATTCTTTACGAATAGCTCTTTAATAATTTAATAGGAATAAATTCCAAACCTCATGTACATAATGCCAATTGGCCAATAAATATAAAACTATTAGAAGACCATCCAATCCCAATATCACAAAGCTTCTTTTCCTACTCAGAACACAACATCAAAACTTCTAAAACTTGATATTCTTCACAATCTGAAATTGGAGGGGGAAAAAGGGGGAGGGGGGGGGGTGAGTTGACAACTCCATAAGTAACCAAAATCCTAATAAGTTCTATCAAGCAATAGATCTGTAAAGGAAAAGAAGTAATATGTGTTTTTCAAGTTATAATATACTATGTGTTTTCAAAATAATTGAAGCAGTTCCGTAGTCTTAAAATAATAAGTTGCAAATAGATCACATACTTTAATCTGACAAATATATCATAGATGGTTTAGAAAGTAGTCAGTTTTCCATATATCAAAGCTATAACTTTACAATAGATTCAAAAAACACTTAAGCAGTTTTAGTGACTCAAAATAGTTTAAATACTCAAACATTTCCAAATCACATATGTAGTTTTAAGGACTCGAAATAGTTCAAATACTCAAACATAATTCATATTCCTAACAATCTTATGACTATAGTCATGCTATATCCCCGTGACTGGGCATCAGAGTACCAATGAATAACCCACATTGGCTAGGTATCAGTGTACCAATGAATAACCCCCATTGGTTTGGGTATCAGAATACCAATGAATAACCCTCATTAGCTGGGTATCAGAGTACCAATAAATAACCCCCATTGGTTTGGGTATCAAAGTACCAATGAATAACCCCTATTGGCTTGGTATCAGAATAAATTCATAGTCAAATTGTTCATAATCATATATATAAAATCATAGTTTCTAACAAAAAATATCTTATTCAAACACATTTATATAATCATATATTCAACATTCAAATCTATTTGGATATTTCTATATTATTTACTTTAAATCATTATAGCTATAAAACAATTAAATAAAATAAACCTTATATTCAAAACTCACATGTATTTGTGAAAATTCTTTACCCTTTACTTTGAATCAGTATAGCTAAAAGCAATTACATAAATTACATCATATATTCAGTAATCAGATATATTTGTAATAATTATTTACTTGAAATCAGTAGTACAATAGAAATAAAATTGTAATAACTATAAACGATTTCAGTAATTAAAATACGCAAAATAAAACCAATTAGGATAAGGTTACTTACCTCCAAAAGCTATTCCAAAAGAAACTTTTCCCTAACACTTCCTCTAAATTCCTTAGTTATCACCTAGAACAATTTCAAATATTTTTACTCAATAATCAAATAATTTTAAAAAAATAACTTATAACGGTACCCGGCCAAAAGACTATTAAAAATATCTCATAATTGTCTGCTTATCTCACGTCAAAATTCCACCTAATGGTAATATTTTTCTTTATATATATATATATATATATTCTGCCACTTTATGCTATAGCACCTAGTCCTATGTCTCACTAGGAAAGACAAGGACGTGTACTTTACAGCCTTTTTCTTCTTCACTTTTTTTTTTCTTTTAAGTAACTTGTCAGACCTCACCTAAACCTATGCTTACTTGACCTTTTTTTTTTTTTTTTTCAATTCCATTACTACGGGCACATTTTCTTAAGCAACAAAATTGTGCAGAAAGTTGGCCCTTATACGTCTAAAATCTACAACTTGAGTGGAGAAAAATCTGTAGATAGAAGAGACCAATTGACCGAAATATAAATCTAAACTTCTCTTCTCATTGTTAAAAGTCTCAAATAACTTAAATAGTTTCATTACTGATCAAAATACCCACATAAAAAAAAAAAAAAACTCTAATTCTAAATAAAGTTTAGATTTGACAAGAAGAGATTTTTAGGCTCTTACCTCAAGAGTATAGTCAATTCTTCTCTGCTTCAATCCTTTGAGTAGTTTCCTCTCTCAAAATATCTCTCCATATATATTGACTTAATATGCTTATATATATATATATATAGTTAGGGTTTCAACCTTATTTTCTAAAAAGTCCTTATAATTATAAATTATAAAATTGACCCCACAAAAGATTTACTTAAATACCCTTCCTTTTAATCCTTTTTTTTTTTTCCGGGGTATTACAAAAGTAAACACCATGTGAATGAATTCATTTGGTGCAATCAAAACAATGACAACGGTGTCAAGTGCATTGACAACATCAAGAAACCGTTTTTCCTTTATGTTAAAATCCAATCGCATGCTATACAATATGAGATGAAAACCTGGCTCTGATACCAATTGTAGGAAAATCTGGTTTTGTATCTCATACAAAACACACAGCAGAAGCAACAAATATGGATCTATTTCATTCATGATTGATAACATGCACTATGTAATTTTCAGAATTTAAGAACGAGATAGCATACCTTGGTGTGGTGAAATTCAAAACAAAAGATTAGAAGTACTTGGGAACACTTTTAATCTTCACTCCAATTCCACTTTACGCCCAAGAAGTGTGGTCTCTCAATCAGTTTCTAAGAGAGAATAATTGAGTGGCTTCACTCGCACATACACACTACTTCACAATGATGTCTCTTTTTTTCTTTTATGAAAAATTCTGTATGTTTCTCTCTTTTATAACCAACTGATTATCTAATTGGGCCGGCCTATTGGGCTTTAGTGTGTGGCTTGGAGTGGGACCAAAAGGGACCAATAAGACACTAGCTCCAATGCGGCCTTGGGCTTTTCTATCAACTCTTGACAAGCCCAAAGTTGCCATTAATTATATTTACTACCGCTATATAAATATAATTGCACTCTAGGTCTTATTAACAAATTATATACCAAGACTTTATTATACATGCAACCCCTTCATAAAATATTCGTAGTAATACAAAGTCATGAATATAAATTGCCACTTTGTTAATTACTACATCTTAATCCTTGAGTACCCGGTTTAATCCTTTTAAGTTATTCGTCATATATTTATGAAATCTAATTCCATAAATATATACTTTAGTATATTCTTACTAAAGTGGTTAGGCCCAACACTCTGAATAACCAAACCCATTAAACTTATCTCAAGGGAATATTTTATATCTCCATTAAGAGATTATGAATTCCATCTTGAGAATATATGTTCCATCAACACTAAATGTGGCTGCTCAACATACTGAGGTTTTGATTGTGACTTTAGATCTCAATCCTGATATATCAAAGCAACTTACATTTCATGATTAGGTTCATTATTCTCTCAGGATTAAGAGTTTACGCAAATAGAAGTCATGAGATTTATTATTCATTTGACAGTCGTTAGGAGAATAATAAATCTCACAGTGGTCCAATTCAATATGTCTTAACTTTTAAAACATATCAACATATCAACTAGAAGTCTCCACTTCTATGATCAAGACAAATCATCTTAGTTAATATGATATAGTCTTCGCAGATGAAATGCCCAATTTCATCACCGATTACGAACTATAATTCTAAGTTTACAAAGAACTTGTGATCTATATCTTCCGTGACTAAATCACATAAATCACATACTATGCATCTCATGGACTATATGATAATGTCCAAATATTCATGTTACCATTATTTTAGATAATAATAAAACAACTTTGTTAATCATAACATTAAGTCATACATAATGTCATACATAGCATCATACAATAGGATTTAAAGGCATATATCCTAACATCTTCTACTTGCCCTCAAAGATAATTTTCCTTATATCTGACACTTATCTCCCTTTAGAGTAATTCATAGTCACTTTAAGGCAAGGTTTGAAAACAAGATTCAGCCAGATTTATTGCATAAATTATCTATTCTACTACTACTTCTCATGTACTCATATCTCTCTAATGAGATAATACTTACGCTTAATGTGTATCTTCACCACTTAGGATGAACACATATCTTGAAGTCCAACTTCATGAATCACAATCACACTATAAGTTAGTATTTGCACATCCAGTAACTATCAAAACTTCACTTTTGTGGACAACCATATAATCCCTCATTCTCTTAAGATATTTAAGTATATGCTTTACTCCCACTAAATTTAGGGATCTTTGATTCAATTGATATTTGCTTACCATGCCCACCGCAAAATAGATATTTAAGCCTAGTATTTAGCATAGCATAAAGACTTTTATCGATTTGACATAAGGAACCGTCTTAATATGCTTCTTTCTTTTGTATGTCTTAGGACCATAGTCCTATATAAAGGAATTTCAAAGTTAAAAGGAAAGAATCCTTTCTTGAAGTATTACATGATATACTTGGTTATAATCTAATCTATTTAAGTAGTTTGAGATAGATTCAACATACTAATTTTCTTAGGATGTGACTGGCCTTTCCCAAGTACTTTCTACCAAACTAGACTAGTCAACAAAAAACTTTATTGATGACAATAACTCTACATCATTCTAAATGATTAGAATGTCATCAACATACATTAAGAAATTTATTATTCTATATAGCTTTTACACACAAGGCCTTTTAATACTTGATCAAAATCAAACAATTTGGTTGCTTGATCAAAGATGATATTTTATGACCTAGATGCTTGCATTAGTCCATAAATGGACTTTAAGCAACTTGCATACTAATCACAATTGGTTCTTTGCTATGAACAAGTCTAGTTATATCATATAGATGTCTTCCTCAAGATTGCTACTAAAAGAAGCTTTCTTGATATTCATTACCATATTTCATCCAAAATAAAATATAATGAATAAGAGAAACTAGATAGAGTCAAATTTAACTATTGGTGAAAAAATCTTTTCATAGTCGAACAATTTCTTTCTGAATAAATCTTTTTGCCACTAGTCTTGATTTTGAAGGTTTGCACCTTCAAGTCTATCAATCTCATTTACTTGTAGACCTATTTAAAAACAATAGGCTTAATGCCATTAAGCGCCTCTACAATTTCTAGACTTTAAATAGAAACTAATTCTATTCACATAACCTTAATCCAGTAATCCATATTCATATCATCTATTGCCTTTACGTAGGACTGAGGGTTAAATTCATATCTTTGTGGAATGATTTCAAAAGTTTATCCCAAAAGTATGAATTTATTTGGTAATTGATAATTCTCCCACTACAATGTTGTACCGGTATACTAGCTATATATATTTAGGATAATGCCTTGTGGTGTATCTAATACAACCATCTCATTTCTAAATATATTTTATAGTTGTCCAACAACAAATACTGACATTATTCTTCTAGAACTATCTACCTTTAAAAGAGCCCTATTCCTCCTTTATGTATGCACTAACTTAAAGAAGTCATTGCAATTTCATTCCTTTAAGAAAAGGAGCCCTAGATCTTATTATCCTCTAAATAGAATTCATGGACTAGGAATATAATAAAATAATGGTTCTATAAGCCTATCTTTCACCAATCTTGAATATCATTTAGATTAATAAGATTTAGACATAAGTGCCAAAACATACAATTACAAAAGATGGAAACTTTCTCTTTAAAAAGTAAAACATGTAAATTCCCATCTAGAAAACAATCATGGACAATGCATAGCTTTACCAAAACAGAAACACTTTCTTTTTGGTCATACTTTTGAGTCTTAATTTTCTTTTGGCAACTATTAGGGCAACTAGCTTGTCCAACTGTTTGGTATTATAATTTCTCTTCTTACCACCCTTACCTTTTGGTTCAAGCTAAGAATTCAAATTAAATCATATTGATACTAGCCTTAGCTTTTAAGATGTTTTCTGTTGCATAGAACTCACTCATCAATTCAGATAATATAAAAAGAATTTATTTTCAAAACAATCTGAATTGATCAAATGATTCTAACAAGAGATTAACATTTAATCTCTACATCCAAGAATTCCAGTTCATTTAAAATGAAAATATATTCATAAGATGGCATAGAGTTGGAACTCTTTAAGCTTTTCTTAGCACTTAATATGATTCATTCCAAACATCTCATTTAGACTTAATATAAAGTCTAAGTCTAGTACTTACTCTTACATCTCATGCTATAGCACAATTGAGATAAAAGCCAATGAAACATTTTAGCATTTCAATGGGGACTATGATCATATCAAAAGATATCTTCCATTAATGCATCATGTATAGGAAATTATGACAATGCTTAATTGAAACATAAATATGTACTTCAGCTCTTTTAAGCATCATGTCCAAAATTATTTCTCAATTAATGTGATTCAATTAAAATAGTAGCTAGAGAACAAAATTTATGACAACTTTATTTTGAGACTATGAACATAATTACAGGGACATTGTATTTTGCATCCATAACCATATATAATGTGGAACCCAAAAACCATATTATACTAGGTGCAACGACAACCTAATCCCGCAATTAATATTCCTCAGCATAGAGTGAATACCAACCACTATAATCAGGTGAGAATTATTCTCATTATTAATGCTATCATGGTAACTCTTACCAAACAAAAATAATTTGCCGCTCTTCCTTTAGCCTCTAAGTAATACTAGCAAGAACTCAGCATAGAGGATACTATTAAACTTAGTCTAGTGTACACCATTGTCTAGACCCATGTGTAGCCACATAACTCTACCCTTGTAAGGTTTAATCTTGTAGTACCATGATGTAAAAAACCCTTCACATGGAACGCAAGGCTCAAGGCCAAGACGAGGTGCTTGCTCACACCACTATAAATTGGGAAGTTCAATCTTGTAGTATCATGAAGTAAACATCCTCCGCATGGAATGCAAGGCTCGAGGCCAAGATGAGATGTTTACCCCACACCACTATGAACTGACAATGGAGGCTGTGAGATCCAACCCTTGTATCTCTCTTCCACTAGAAATTTTAAAACAAGTGGATTGTCCTGAAATTGTTGTGATCTTATCTCAAGTTTAACCCTACACATCCAATGTGTTTAATTATTTAAATTCAATGTGATGTAATGAAGTCACGCCTAATAGCATAACCAACATTCGCGCTATCACAAAGAAGTTTAACCTTGTAATCCGTAAAGTAAATACCCTCCGCATGGAATGCAAGACTCGAAGTCAAGACAAAATGTCTATTCACATTATAATAAGCTTAACAAAAGGGTTATTTCAGCACTCCCACTCGTTATTTGGGTTTTTCTTCAAATAATTGTGATCCCATCACAACTAATAACTTTGCACTTGTTGAAGACTCTAATCTTATTAGAATCACTAACTAAAATGGAAGTCCTAAACTGTTTAGGATTCCTTAAACACTAATGAATCAAAAATTAGTAATATAGAACTCTATCCTTAATTTACTAAATAAAGTATTCCAATCTCATTAGAAACTATTTAACTTTAATTAGAATTTTAATCTCATTAAAAACCTCTAATTAAAATAAATTAAGGACTTTTAATCACAAAACAATTTAGGACTAAGAGTTCTATTTAACTAACATCTTTGATATCATTAGGTCTTTTAGTTAGATAATGATTTATAAATATCCTTAACTTTTAAGGACTATAAAATTAACCATATAGCTTTGCTTTTTATCAAAGTTTTAACACTTAGTCAAAAACAAGTGAAAATTCAAAATTCAGTGCCTTCGATCGGTTGAACTTATTACTCGATCGATCGAAAAATGAAGAAATTCATCACAAAGGTTCTACCTCGTTGGATTGATTCTTGATTCCTGTTCGATCGATTGAAATCATCATTTGATCGGTCGAAAGGAATTCTCGATCGATCGAGACAATGAAGAATTTCATCATGGAGTTTCTGCCTGACTCGATCGGTTCTTGATTTTCTTCAATCAATCGAAAAGTACATTCAATTGATCGAAAGGAATTCCCGATCTATCGAATCTCATATAACTAAATTTTTTCAGAATTTTCCATCAACTGTTTTTGACAGTTTTTGCAATTTTCCATCAAAAACACCTTTTGATTTTATGAATGAATATTCACAAATCAAACATTAAGGTTTTCAAGATCAAGATCAAGAACCATAATAATGCAAGAAACTTTGAAAACATAATCCTAATCTCATTAGAAATAAATTTCATAATCCTAGCATTAGCATACTGTTTAATCATAAAAAATACATATAATTCAAGGCAAGGAACGATATGATGAATCCTTTATAAACAATGAAAGACGACACCTTCATAAAAGGATACACTTTGGACCACTTCATCCTATACAAACGTTTTGCATATAAACCCATATATATGTCTAATATACGGATTCAATACATCCAAGGCAATTAACACATGCTTATAAGATGGCCAACAAGCATTAACGTTAAATTGTCTTATCATCATTATCATAAATAACGAAAACAAAGATGGCCATGGAAACAGATGTTGACACGTTAATAGCATCAATAATAGTTATTGAATAAAATGCAATAACTATACCCAATTTCCTACTATATCCAAGCGGTGCAAACCGTAATGCTCACACTTGATATATATATATATATATATATATATATCAGTTTTATTCTTCACTTTAAAACTGATGCTATGAATCTCTAAAGATATCCACATCGTAGATCATGATAAATATCAAGTTTCCCACACACTACCGAAAACGAAAAAGCAGTTAACTCTTTGATTCGGGCACCGAAACAAAGACAAACAATTTGGTTTTCCTCATTCTTTAATCAAGAATAAACGTGGGCGCCTAGTGCAAAAAGCAAAAACGATTTCATACAGTTCCCTTCTCGTTATCTCTTATCAAAACATATAGAAACATGTTCAATTATTAATCTAACAATAAATTAATAAAACCCAACATGCATCTATATCAGACCATACGTGTAACAAGTATGAAGAAAATTTTACTGCAGAAAACTAGAACACCAAGAGAATGGTTTTTCTTTAATTCTAAAACTCAATCACATGTTATACAAGCATGATATTGAAGACTACTCTGATACCAATTGTTGGAAAATCCGGTTTTGTATTTCATACAAAACACAAAGCGGAAGCATTAAACATGGATCTACTTCATTCATGAGAGATAACATGTAACCTTGAATTCTAGAACAAAGAATATAAAGCGTACCTTGTGTTAGGTTCTAAGGAATTAGGAACTAATGTATTAGAACTTCAATTTGTAATGTTAGCAAACCATGATCAAAACAATCTTTAGTCTTGTTTTTAGACTTGCTCAAAGTATGTCTTATTATGTAAAGTTGGAATCGAGTTACTGTAGAATTCACTGTGCAGATCTGTCAGGCTCGATCGATCGAGAATTAGACTAGATAGATCGAAAGTCGTGCAGATCGTTTTTCTGCAGAATTTTCCAACTCAGCCCTAACCCATTTAAAGTGTAGGGTTTTATGTTTTGCCCTAAGTATATAAGGGAAAACCCTAGCCACGTTTTTAGGGTTCTGATTGCAGTGTTTGTGAATCTAATTATTAGATCTAGAGGTGTTTACCTTCACATACACTTAGGGTTTCCAAACTCTAGATTCATGTCAAGAGATTGGTAAATCATATTGTTGCAGAATCAAAGAGCTTCAAGATATACAAGCAGGTGTGCTTGTGCTTTGCTGAGAATTCAAGGAAAGAAGGAGTCCGTGGTCTTGAAGCTGTCACGTGGTTGTGGTAGTAAGTTTCCTACAGGTAGGTAGGAATAGGATGTTAGTGGTCTAAGTCTCTATTATGTAAACTTCAATTCTTTCATAGTAAATTCGTTTTACCTTGAGGATAGCTAGGTTAAATCCTCCCCAAGTTTTTTACCGGTTTGGTTTTTCTGGGTCATCATATCATGTGTTCTTTATTATTCCGCACTTTTGCATGATATGATATATTTGTTTACCTAGATTTATTTAACCTAGATTTGTTTAATTTACCTAAGTTAATCACTTAGTTAATTATCTAGGTTAATCTGTTTGGGTTTAAGGGGTCTAAACATCTTACAAGTGGTATCAGAGCGGGTAGCTTTTTGTTTTTGATCCTTTGATTTTTGAGCTGATCCTTGACCCCTGTTTTCATGGAACACGGACACTCTCTTGTTGTTCCACCTCATTTTGATGGGAACAATTATGCTTATTGGAAAGTAAGGATGAAAGAATTCCTGAAATCTATTGATGAGAGAGTCTGGAACTCTGTTGAATATGGATGGGAGAAGCCCACTACTCCTGCGAGTGAGTGGGAAACTTCTCAAAAGGAGACAGCTGCTTTCAATAGCAAATCTATGAATGCTATTTTCAATGCTGTCTCTATGGAGGAATTTAAGAGAATCTCTAATGTTGAGGTTGCTCATACTGCTTGGAATACCCTCCAGACTGTGCATGAAGGCACAAAGGCAGTTAAGATTAATAAGTTGCAGCAATTGACTACTAGATTTGAAGGCATTAGAATGAATGATGATGAATCTTTTGATGAGTTCTATGCTAAACTGAATGATATTGTTAATTCTGCATATAATTTGGCTGAAATCTATGATCAACCTAAAATTGTTAGGAAGATTCTTAGATATTTGACAGAGCATTTTAGACCCAAAGTGACTGCCATCACTGAAAGCAAGTATGTGGACTCCATCCCTATTGATGAACTTGTAGGATCTCTTCAGTCCTATGAGTTGGACCTACCCAAGACTAACAAATCCAAATCAATGGCTCTTAAGTCTGTTGATGATGTTGAGGATGGTGGATTTGATGATGAACTCTCTGCGACAGAGATTGCCTATCTTGCCAAGAACTTTAGAAACTTTCTTAGGAACAATAACAGAAGGGCAAAAGGCAAGAACACTGCTGAACCTAGAAATTTTAAGAGGAATGATCCCACTAAGGTTAATAACACTATAAAACCTAAAGAGAAAGTTGGTCAACCCTCTATTAATTCTATGGGACAACAATGTTATGGATGTCAAGGGTATGGTCATATGAAATCTGAATGTCCTACATACTTGAAGTCTAAGGGTAAGGCTATGGCTGTGACCTTTAGTGATGATGAAGTTTCTGACAATGAATCCGCTAGTGACGAGGAAACTTCATTGCTTTCACTGCTACTAATGTAGTTAATGAAAGCGTATCTATTGAAAAGAGCCCTTCTGATGGGGAACTCTTTGAAGATGCAGATTTACAGGAAGCCTTTAATAAACTTTGCAAAGTTGCTACAAAGGATGCTATGCATGTGGATTTAGGCTTAAAGAAAATTGCATCTCTTGAACTTGATAAGAAGAATTTGCTTGTGAAATTGTTTGATACTAATGAGCTTTTAAATAATGTGAAAACTAATAACATACTTTTTCTTGATAAAGTTAAAAATTTAGAACTTGAATTATCTATTGCTAGAGAACAATCTAATAGGTCTGCAAGCTCCAAACTTGATCACATGTTGAGTGTTCAAAAGTCTCCTTCTGACAAAACCGGTTTAGGTTTTGTGGAAAGCATCTCTGTGCTTGAATCTCATTCCACAAACTTTGTTCTCTCTACTGAACCTCCTAAGAGTGAGATTGTCAAACCTTTGGTGAGTGAGCCTGTTAAATCTGTAGATGTTACTCCACCTAGGAAGATTAGGGTTGATCTTCAAGAGTCTCATTCTAGAGCTTCTAATTCTTCTAAGGGCAAATTGCTTTATAAGCCTGCATGGGTTTGTCATTTTTGTGGAAAGTTTGGACACATTCGTCCAAATTGTTTCAAGTTGCAAGCTGCAAAGCGAGCAAATAAATTTAAAATACCTGTGCCTCAAGCACAAGATCCTATGGTACTTATTGGTGAATTGGTAAAGGCGTTAGACCTTTATTCCAATCCTAGAGTTGCTCAGAATTCTAATGTGAATCATAACTCCAATGCAAGAGTTACATCTAAAAGGTTTTGGATGCAAAAGGCTCGATTTAATTGAGTTGTCTGACATGGTCCTTGTGCTTCATTGTTCTATCTTTTGTGACCATTTTTTTTTTTTTTTTTTGGATTTGCTTTGCATAACATTCATGCATTTCATTTTAGTTTTTTTTTTTCTTATAAAAAAAATGTGTGCAATATGTGTTCTTGCTATATTTTTCTTGAATTTGAAGACAAGGTTGGTCAATCTATTTTGCATAACATGTTTATGTACTTTGTTTAGCTTAGATGAGCTTATTTTATTGCACTTTACTAGTTTGAGTTTTGTAGTGCATGTTATGTGGGAAGATGTTATAGTTGTTGATCATATGATCTTGATCTTGAAGTCATATGTCTTTGATTGTCGAACTTGAACTTTTTGAGAAAGGCATAAATAACCATCTCACCACTGTTTATTAGCCAATCATGAACACCTTAGTGCATATCGTAAGATTTTGTGCTCGAGAAAGTGTAGCACATGCACAACAAGAACATAAGGCATAGCCTCTATTAAAATGCTAAAATTGGTGTGTACATTATTGGGCTATAATAAATTCACAATTCAAATAAAATTGGTGTGTACATTATCCCGGCTTTGTTAATAAGTTTCTGATCAATTAAAATTGATATTAATTATGAGGCAAATCAAGAAACTTACATGATTGCAAGCTTTTATTCTAGGAGATGTGAGAGTTATATGATGTAACCCTTTAAGTTATAGTCTCTTTCAAATTCATGTGATGAATTTTGTAGAAATTGTGATTGATCACTATGTGTATATCACCTCACATATTTCTCAAGCTTCTACTAGTTGCACAACTACACAAGTTATTCTCTGCTAAAATGTGTACATGTTATTATGTGTATTTTTGATCTGACCAACCAAGTTTGAAAATATCTTGAAATTGTTGCAGAACATGTTTGCTGTTTGAGTTCTTGAGGGAAATTAAGAGAAAATCTTGTTTTTGTGAATCTGGGATAACTACATGTGTTTTTGAAAAACATTTCATCTCATACTCATGCATTTTTATTCATAAAATCTAATGCTTTGAGGAGTTTTTGCACTAAAAATGCTTCGTTTTTCAAAAATTTATTTTTTCCAGAATTTCAATAGATCGAATCTGTTTTTCGACTGATCGAAATTATTTAAAAAATCCTGAAAAGTTTCTGTGTGTTTCGATCGGTACTCGATTGGTTTTAGATCAATCGAAGGATTTTCGACCGATCAAATTTAATTTTCGATCAATTGAAAATCGGGCTGAGAGTTTTTTAAAAAGAATTTCCTTTCACGTGTTCTTCACTTTTTCAAAAACTTTTCAACTCTCTTTTGTCTCTCACCAACCGGTCAAGCCACCTGTTGCTATTTTTGTCATTTTCCTCCAATCTTTTTGCAAAAGATCTCTCTCCCAAGGCTGGTAAGACTCTTTTACCCCTCTTTTTGGTTTTATTTTCAGTTTTTCATGCATAAAATCATGCATTCAATGGGTATTTTCGGGTTTCTTTTTTTTAATTTGTTGTTGTTTTGGTTGTTTTCTTTCACTATGATTGGTTGGGTTTTTGTGGGAACACCATATACAAATGTTACAAGTGGTTTAATTTGGTTAATTTGGTGTTTTAGGAAAAATTTGAAAATCTAGGGCTTGAAATTGCCGAATTTGGGGGTTTTGTTCAAATTGATGAAATTGGCTTATTGGATTGATTAATTTGATCATTATATTGAGTTTTATAACTGTTGTGTTGATCAATTTCTCAATTTGTTGTGTTTTATAAAATTGGGTTTTTGAAAATTGGAAATTTTTTATATAAATTTCTGCTCAAGCCAATTTTGTGAATTTGGATCATATTTGAACAGTGTCACTGCATTAGTTCATACATCATTTGCTTATCTTGCTCATGCATCATATAGAATTGTTCTTTCTATACTTTTTGCTGTGCTAACTTGTAGTCTGCCCTTTGGTTTTTTCTTATTTTTTGTCTGTTCCTTTCTATCTGTGTCTCTCAATTCTGTCCTTAGCATCATGCCTAGGAAAACTAGAGCCCATAGGACTTCTGATCCTTCCCCTTCCTTTGATAGTGATAGGTTTCCTAGTGAGAAGAATCAGGAGACATATGAGACCCTTAACCTTAGGCGTTACATTTAGGGTGAGCGTAGGGTTATTTTAGATGAGGTTGACGATGAGGTGAGGCGTAATTTTGAGCGTATGGGCTGGTTACCTTTGTTAGATATAGATCATCCGCCTCCGGCTACTTTGATTAGAAAGTTCTACTCGAACCTCTCTATCCACGTTTATGATTCCAACATTCTAGTTAAGAGTTGGATACAAGGTGTGGAGTATCGCATTACCCCTTCGGTAGTGTCTGATGCTCTTAGGGTGCCTGTGGTTGATCATCCAGTCTTTCCCTATGATAAGTCTCATCCCTTTGATGACGTGATGTCTTACATCACTGGGTCTTCTATCTAGTGGGGTTCTGATCCTCGAATCACCTCTGCTGAGCTTTTTGAGCTTCATTACCTTTTCTTTAGGATTGCATGTCATTCCTTGTGGCCCATTTCTCATCTCCACACTATCCCGATTGAGCGATGTGTGTTTTTGTATGCTCTTGTCACTGATGCTCCTATCAGTTTTCCTCATCTGTTTCTTTGTTTTTTGAACGAAGTGCATCGGAGTAGTTCTACGGCTCATGCTTTATTCTTTCCTGTCTTTATTCATAGGATTCTTCTTCATCTAGGTTTAGGTGATTTCCCTGCTTCTGAACCCGTTCACATTATTACTCCTATTGGTGCTACCTTTTTGAGGCAAAGGGCTGCTCAACTTCGAGCTAGCTCTAAGCGTCCTAGGGTAGAGCCTTCTGGTGTCACTCCACCCCCTTCTTCTTCTATAGGTGCTCCTGCAGCTAAGACGTCTATTGATCCTACTGCTGCTGCTAATGTTCCTCCACCATCTCCTTCGGATGTTTCTGATATTCGTTGGACTTTGGACACTGTCATGACCGTTCAGGCGGCTTATGGTCAGCTTCTGGTGGATGTACTTGATGAGCTTGGAGCTTTAAGGGCGGATTTGGCGAGTTTTCGTCGTTCTCCTCCACCGCCTCCTTTTGATGATGAGTGAGTGCCCTTTGGCAATTCGTCACAAAAAGGGGGAGTGCATTCTATTGTGGAGTACATATCTTATAGGGGAGTACATATCTTGTAAGGGAGATTTTTGTCTTAGGGGGAGTTTGTATCTTTTTTGTGATACAGAGGAGCTTGTGGAGCCTTTTAGATTGTATCTAGGTGCTTCATTATGTATCTATATTTTTTTTGGCTCTTGATAGGGGGAGTTTTTCTTTTGAGATACATTTTTATGTATATGTTTCTTGTTTCACTATGCTACATTGCTTATCGATTTATATTTATGATGTTATTCATGATATATGTCTTTATTTTGTGTTATGTGAAATCAAGAAGTTTTTTTTGTTACTTGTATTTTCCACACATGCGTTTATGTGTTTGTTAAGTGTTACAGGATTATACAGGTTGATTCAATCGTGCTACTATCTACTTTTGCAACTGATAGATAGTAGTTAGGTTGAATTTGTTTAGTTGGGCTATTTTTTTGTAATGGGCTGTTTATTTGTAAACTTTGAGCAATTTGTTAAGTCTGTGTTTTGTCATGGATTGCCAAAGGGGGAGTTTGTTAGGTTCTAAGGAATTAGGAACTAATGTATTAGAACTTCAATTTGTAATATTGGCAAACCAGGATCAAAACAATCTTTAGTCTTGTTTTTAGACTTGCTCAAAGTATGTCTTATTATGTAAAGTTGGAATCGAGTTACTGTAGAATTCACTATGCAGATCTGTCAGGCTCGATCGATCGAGAATTAGACTCGATCGATCGAAAGTCGTGCAGATCGTTTTTCTGCAGAATTTTCCAACTCAGCCTTAGCCCATTTAACGTGTAGGGTTTTATGTTTTGTCTTAAGTATATAAGGGAAAACCCTAGCCACGTTTTTAGGGTTCTGATTGCTGTGTTTGTGAATCTAATTGTTAGATCTAGAGGTGTTTACCTTCACATACACTTAGGGTTTCCAAACTCTAGATTCATGTCAAGAGATTGGTAAATTATACTGTTGCAGAATCAAAGAGCTTCAAGATATACAAGCAGGTGTGCTTGTGCTTTGCTGAGAATTCAAGGAAAGAAGGAGTCCGTGGTCTCGGAGCTGTCATGTGGTTGTGGTAGTAAGTTTCTTACAGGCAGGTAGCAATAGGATGTTAGTGGTCTAAGTCTCTATTGTGTAAACTTCAATTCTTTCATAGTGAATTCGTTTTACCTTGAGGATAGCTAGGTTAAATCCTCCCCAGGTTTTTTACCGGTTTAGTTTTCCTGGGTCATCATATCATGTGATTTTTATTATTCCGCACTTTTGCATGATATGATATATTTGTGTTAACCTAGATTTGTTTAATTTACCTAAGTTAATCACTTGGCTAATTATCTAAGTTAATTTGTTTAGGTTTAAGGGGTCTAAACATCTTACACTTTGGTGCAGTGAAATTCAAAACAAAATATTAAAAGTACATGAGAACACTTTTAGTCTTCACTCCAATTCCACTTAATGCCCAAGAAGTGTGGTCTCTCAATTAGTTTCCAAGGAGAGAATAAAAGAGTGTCCAACACTCACATACAAACCATTTCATTTCTTATGCGATCTTAGTGAAAACCTTATGAAAAGCCTTATAAAATTCTGTATGTTTCTCTTCTTATATATATAACTGATTATCTAATTGGGCTAAACTTTTGGGCCATTCGAATTGGGCTTTAATATGTGACTTGGAGTGGGACCAAAAGGGAACAAATAAGACTCTAGCTCTAATAGGCCTTGGGCTTTTTTGTCAACTTTTGACAAGTCTAAAGTTACCATTAATTATATTCAATTCCACTATATGAATATAATTGCATTCTAGGCTTTATTAATAAATTATATCCCAAGACTTTATTATACATGCAACCCCTTCATTAAAATATTCGTAGTAATACAAAGTCATGAATGTAGACTGCCACTTTGAAGATTATTACATCTTAATCCTTGAGTACTTGGTTTAATCCTTTATGTTATTCATCGTATATTTATGAAATCTAATTCCATAAATATATACTTTAGTAACTCCTTACTAAAGTGGCTGAGCCCAACACTCTGAATAACTAAACCCTTTAAACTTATCTCAATGGAATATTTTATATCTTCGTTAAAAGATTATGAATTCTATCTTGAGAATATACGTTCCATCAACACTAGATGTGGCTGCCCAACATACTGAGGTTTTGATCGTGACTTATAAATCTCAATCCTGATATATCAAAGCAACCTACACCTCATGATCAGGTCCATTATTCTCTCAGGATTTAAAGTTGATGTAAATAGAAGTCGTGAGATTTATTATTCAATTGACAGTTTTAAGGAGAATAATAATCCCCACAGCGGTCTAATTCAATATGCCTTAACTCTTAAAACATATTAACATATCAACTAGAAGGAGACTACTATGATCAAGAAAAATCATCGTAGTTGATATATTATAGTCTTCGTAGATGAAATGCTCAATTTCATCATTGACAACAAACTAAAATTCTAAGTTTACAAAGAACTTGTGATTTATATCTTTCTGTGACTTTTCACATAAATCATATACTATGCATCTCATGGACTAAGATAATGTCCCATTAGTTTATTTATAGATAGTCTCATATAATTAATTAATTAATTTAATCATTTATAACATGCCAATAAATTAGATTTTAGGGCATAACCGCAACAGATCTCTTATCGACCCTACCACCATGATCATTAGAGCCTTTGATGGCACCCTCTTGGAGGTGCAAGACGAGATTGAATTAGCAATTGAAATTGGCCCCATGTTTTTCATGGTCAACTTCCAAGTCATCAAGGTGGATTCCCCATATAATATGCTCTTAGGGAGGCCTTAGCTACATGCGGCAAGTGCAATTGCTTCTACTCTTCACCGGAGGCTTAAGTTCCTATCCGAGGATCTGTTGATCATTATTATGGCTGAAAAACCCCTGACTTTCTTCAAGGAGAATTATGTCCCCTACATTGGTGCTAATGCCTTTTTAGAGGCAACTTTTCACAGTTTCGAGCTAGTCTCCATGATTTCCAAAGCTTCAGAACTCAAGTCAGCATGGCCCTCCACTACTTTAATGGCTGCTAAGGAGATGCTCAAATTCAGCTATTAGTTAGGCCAAGGCCTCGGTGCCATAGGACATGGGAAGGCTTCTTTGATTGAACTCTTGGACAACAAAGGTGGTTTTGGTCTAGGCTATGACCCCACCAATGAAGAACTTTTCTAGGCTTCTACAGGAAAGAAAAGGAAGTACATTGGCCAAGGGATGTCTATTTCCCACATCAGGGTCACTTTTCTGGCTCGGATTGACGTTGTCAGATCAGAAGGGGCACAGGAATCATGCGAGGAGGAATCAGATCTAGCTTGTCTCATTCGTTTGTGCCCGGAATAATTCTCAGTGAATGCCATCATATCCCTAGGGGATGATCTGGCTTCTACTATTAGGCCCTGTGCGCCAGGCAAGTCAATAGGCCATTAGACTGTTAAGCCCTATTTTGTGGTTGCACTGATTAAGTAAGGAGTATTCCATTATCATGTGGTTAGGTCCTTTAATTTTCCAAAAAAGTTGGAATAGCATATCTAGTTTGTTTTGCATGCTTATTTTCTATTTCCTGCATTTTCTTGTTTGCATTTCCCCAGTTTATTTTCCAAAAAAAAAAAATGTTTCTCTTTTATCATTATCAAGCATGAACTTTGTTATCCTCCTATCTATAATCCATTAATGAAATTATCAAGCATATTATTCAAGAAATCCTTACATTTATCTCTTTATTTGCTTTCTTATAAATATGTGTGTGCAAATTGTCTTATGTTTCCTTGTATATGTTCCGTTAGACATGGCAAAACGGGTCAGAATTTTTTGACCCGACCCGACCCGACCCGAAAAATACTCGACTTGAACTCGATTTTTTTTACCCGAATCAAAAACGGGTTGACCCGTGACCCGACCCGTGTTTTTGCGAGTCAACCCGACCCGACCCGCAACCTGACCCGAACCCGAAACATTTTTTTAAAACTTTTTTTTAGTAAAAAAAAATTGTAAAATTAAGACAATATTGGTTTAATTGTTTATTGTGAGCTTTAAGGAAACAATTGATACATTTACATAAAACTTCATGCAAATAATTGAAAGATAAATGGTTGAGCATTCTATAATGAGTAAAGATTTTAAGATATCAAATAGATTTAAAGATAATCTGGTTACAATAAAGTTAAAAACATAGATTTAAAATTGTAGACATGTGTGAGAAACATTCACAAGTGTGAGCATAGTGAAACCAAAGTATCAAATTAACATAAATTATGAATACTTTGACCTATTTTTTAACAATTTATGTCCGAAATAAATGGCTTTTTAATATAAATTATGATATTTCTTAAAGTGTGTGTTACTTAACAATTATATGATATTCATAAAAGAAACCATGAATAAATAATAAGCAATCAAACTTTAATGTATATTTCAAATTGAAATAGAGTGTCAACCTCAATTGATAATAGATTATAAAATTAATTTTCAAGATTGAAAATTTCTTATATGTTTTTATTCTTTATCAAATGAGTTATCCAATAAGTCATTTGTAATTTTTTTTTTTTCTATTTTGGAATGTTGATATTGTGTAGAAATAAAACTTGTGTATTTGTTTTACTTATCTTTTTGTTATTATGTTTTAGATAGCAATGTTAAGATTTGTATCATTTTAAAATTATTGAATAAGTATTAATAAGTTTAACTGAGTTCATTCTTGATATAAGTGGTGAATTCAAAATACTGCATTTTACATCAAGTAATTTGTTGCATAACTTTCCAAATGACAAATACATGTTGTTTTCTTTATAAAAATAAAAAACAAAAAAGAAAAAAAAATCATGTGAAAAATACGGGTCAACCCGACCCAACCCGACCCGACCCGCAACCCGATTGACCCGAACTCGTTTTTAACCCGCTAAAAATGACCCGTTTTTGACCCGTAACTCGATTGACCTGACCCGACCCGAACCCGACCCGACCCGCCCATTTTGCCATGTCTATGTTTCGTTCTATAGGATCTATTCTAATTCCTAAGTGAGTACATCGTCCTTGCCATAATGAGGATATTGATGATATGAATAAGACAATAAAGTTGGAGCATGAAATTGAAGGATTAGAGGAAATTTCGAGTTTACCTCATGATATTTTTGGAAGCTCTAAACAGAGAGAGTGGAGGGTCCAAGCCCAACATAGAAGAAACAGAAGTGGTTAACCTCACCGACGAAGGCGAGAATTAAAAACCTGTCAAGATTAGGGTAAACTTTCCTAAGGACTTAAAGCCTGAGCTCATAGCACTACTCAAGGAATTTAGAGAAATCTTTGCTTGGTCTTACCAAGATATGCCAGGATTAGATAATGAGATTGTCGTGCGCAGAATTCCAGTCAAACCTGAGTGCCCTCTAGTGTGCCAAGCCCTTCGAAGGATGAAATTTGAGATCATTTTGAAGATCAAAGAAGAAGTAGAAAAATAGTTGAAAGCCCAGTTTTCTTACCACGATAGCCTACTTAGATTGGGTCGCCAACATTGTTCCCGTGCCTAAGAAAGACAGGAAAGTACGCATGTGCATAGATTATAGGGATTTGAACCAGGCCAGTCCTAAGAATAACTTCCCATTGCCACATATCGATACCCTGGTCGATAACACTGCTTCCAACATGTTCTTATCCTTTATTAATGGATTCTCAGGCTACAATCAAATCAAGATAACTGAAGAGGATAAAGCAAAGACAGCATTCACCATTCATTGGGGAACCTATGCATACGATGTCATGCCATTTAGCTTAAAAAATGCAGGTGCTACTTATCAGAACCTTTTTCCATGATATGATGCATAAAGAGATTGAAGTCTACGTAGACGACATGATTGCCAAATCCCGCATGCCAGGGATCATTTAGTAGATTTGAGAAAGCTATTCAAGAGCCTTATCAAGTACAACTTGTGACTAAACCTTAACAAATGCGTCTTTGGAGATAGTTCAGGGAAATTACTTGGCTTCATAGTTAGCCAAAGAGGAATCGAAGTGGACCCAGCAAAAGTCCAAGCCATCCGAGACATGCCGACACTGCAAACCAAGAAACAGATTTGCAGCTTCTTAGGCAAAGTCAATTACATAGCTCGCTTCATAGCGCAATTGATCGCCACATGTGATCCACTATTCAAACTCTTGAAGAAAGACACAAAGATAAAATGGACAGATGAGTGCCAAGCGGCCTTTGACAAGATCAAGCAATATCTGTTGAACCCTCATGTTCTGGTTCCCTCGACGCTAGGATATTCGTTGATCCTCTACCTAGTAGTACAAGAAACCTCAATGGGCTACATGTTAGGCCAATCGGCTGAGCCTAACCAGAAAGAAAGAGTGACCTACTACTTAAGCAAGAAATTCACCAGTTGTGAGATCAACTAAATCGCCATTGAAAAGACGTGTTGCACCCTAGCGTAGGTGTCACGCAAGTTGTGGTAGTATATGCTCTATTACACCACGCGTCATGCAAGTTGCGGCAGTATATCCCATTAATTACATCTTCAAAAAGCCAGCCCTTACAAGGAAGATATCCTGTTGGCAAATGTTGCTCTCTGAATTCGACATTGTGTTTATGACAAGAAAGGCCATCAAGGGCTAGGCCATAGCCGATTACCTAATGAACTAGCCACTGAATGATCCATAACTTTCAAAATCCCTCTTCCCTGATGAGGATGTATGGCAGTAGATACAGAACTAGACAGT
Organism: Lithocarpus polystachyus; assembly: GCA_033629205.1. Taxonomy (NCBI): domain Eukaryota; kingdom Viridiplantae; phylum Streptophyta; class Magnoliopsida; order Fagales; family Fagaceae; genus Lithocarpus; species Lithocarpus polystachyus. The sequence continues at coordinate 45,555,688 of CM066166.1, forward strand.
GTGGAACCATGGCGTTGGAAGCTTTATTTTGATGGAGCCGCCAATTCTATCGCAAATGGGGTGGGACCAGTCTTAGTTTCCCCTAAGGGCCAGCAAATCCTTGTTTCAATCAAGTTAAATTTTGATTGCACCAACAACGTCATAGAATACGAAGCGTGCATAGTTGGCCTACAAGTGGCCCTAGAGTTCGGCACCAATAACTTGAGTGTCTTTAGAGATTCCCTGTTGATCATCTCCTAAATCAAAGGAAAATGGAAAGCTCGAGACACCAAGTTGATTCTGTATTAGAAATGCGTCAACCGCTCAATCCCAAAATTTTGAAACATCACATTTTGCTTATCTGCCCCGAACATACAACCAGTTTGCAGACGCCATGGCTACCTTGGTTAGCATGGTCAAGTTATTAGAAGGAGATGATACGCGGCAATTACGCATAGAAGTCCGTGGCATTCCATCCTATTGCATGAACATCGAAGAATGCATGAGTGTCGAAGTCGAAGCCGACGAAAAGCCATGGTATCATGATATCAAGGCTTGTATCAAAAACAGTGAATAACTGTCTAGTGCAACGGATAGTGAAAAGAAGTTTATCCGGCGCATGGCCTACCAATTTTTCTTGAGTGGAGAAGTCTTGTACAAAAGGAACCATAATTCTACCTTGCTCTGATGCATAAATGCCTCTGAGGCTAATCACTTGATGGAAGAAATGCATGAAGGCTTACTTGGGACTCATGCCAATGGACCCATGTTGGCCCGCAAGATTATGAGAGCCGATTACTACTGGCTCACCATGGAAAATGATTGCATTAAACATGTGAGGATATGCCATTGTTGCCAAGCCTATCAAGACAGAAAGAACGCTCATCCTCAGCCTTTGCACTCTTTAGCAGCACCATGGCCTTTCTTAACTTGGGGAATGGATGTCATCGGACCCATGATTCCGAAAGCTTCAAATGGTCATAAATACATCTTAGTGGCCATTGATTATTTTACAAAGTGGGTGGAAGCCTGGTTCCTAAAACACAACATTATTTGCCGCTACGGCATGCTAAGAGAGCTCATTACAGATAATGGGATGAAGCTAAATGGAAAAATGATCCAGCAACTCTGCCAACAGTTCAAGATCGAGCACAGAAATTCAGTTCCCTATCGCCCTCAATTGAATGGTGCAGTGGAAGCCGTTAACAAGAACATAAAGAAAATCTTGGTAAAGATGATGGGCATATATAAATATTGGCACGAGTACTTGCCATTTTCCTTGTGTGCATATCGCACATCTGTTCGTACTTCCACGAGTGCGACCCCATATTCTTTGGTTTATGGCATGGAGGCCGTCCTCCTTGTAGAGGTAAAGATCTCGTCTATCAGGATTTTATCTCAGATAGAGTTGTCAGAAGCTGAATGGGCCCGTTCTTGATATGAAAAACTGAACATGATAAACGAAAAGCGCAAGACTGCAATGTGCCACGGACAGTTGTACCAACGTCATGTCAAGCGAGCATTTAACAACAAAGTTACACCCAGAGTCTTTAAAGAAGGCGATCTAGTCTTGAAAAAATGCAACTAGGCCTTGCCTGATCACAAAGGAAAGTTTGCCCCAACTTACGAGGGCCTATACGTGGTAAAGAAGGCCTTTTCCGGAGGAGCCTTGATTCTAGCCGACATGGACGAGCATGACTTCAATATGCCCACCAATTCTGACGCTGTCATACGGTACTTTGCACGAAAGAGCCTCTCAATGCACCTCATTTCTATATTTTATGTCAAAAAAAAAACATACAAACAAAAAATATATAAAAAGGTAGATCGAAAACTCAAAAGGGCGGTCTACGCAAAAGGAGAGCCAAAAGAAAGAGAGCGTGAGAAAATACAGAAGGTAGATCAAAAACCCAAAAGGGTAGTCTACGCAAAAGGAGAGCAAAAGAAAGAGTGTGAGAGAGCCTACTATATTGAAAACCCAAATGGGCGGTCTAGGCAAAAATTAAAGCAATCAAAAAGTCAGTTGAACTACATGATGACCTGATCCTTCCTCGTGGAGGTATGTAGGCTTGGTTCGGTCGCATCTTTAAAGAAAAATCAGTCATTTGAATGATATGTTATCAAGATCAAAAAATTAGATGTATCCAGCATCTAAGACAAGATATGAAGACACTTTTGAGATCGCTTTCTGTCTACAATACTGCCACGACCTGATGGTCTGCTCAAGATGTTTTGGCTCATGCCAATGGGAAATGCACCTCAATGGGAAAAAGAAAAGATCCATCTAAAACATGGATGTATCCTTGGAAAAATAGGATATTGATATGCATGGATTTTACATTTATCACTTATTTGTATGATCTTGCATTTTCAAAGCATTTGCTTGCATATTCATTAACATGCCTATATTGTGCCATTCTGTTTCTTTCATATATTCTAGTATCAAAACATGAAATCTCATCTCATAAATATATCTTTTGAACATCATCATAAACATCTCTCTCCACCATCTCACAATTTCTAAGCATGCCTAATAGACTAGACTATGCTTTAAGAAATCAAACAAAATGCAAAAGGCCTTACGCAATTGCTTGGCAATTTACGAAGGACCTTTCCATATATGGTGGGATACTAACTACATAGCTCATGTGTAGAAACAAAGTAAGTAGAAAAGAATGCTAGCAAGTCAAACATGGCCGAAGCAATCAGACACTGCCTAGCACAATCTCCCATAACTAGTGCGGAGAATCCGGTCATCGAGAGAATGAGTGTGAAGTAACTCAGCTACATTAAAGCCTAGGTCTCTGGAAATCTCTCAAAGTCCATCATGTGAATGCCGAAGATGGACTAGCTCCCTCTCCATCGTGGAATCAAAAGTAGAGCCCAGTCTCTCATTCTCTAGCAAAGCTTGCAAGGTGCATACCTTTGCAGTAGCAACTCTCAAGGCCTCCTCTCTCTCAGTCAGCTCAGTCGGAATGTGACGGAAAGCCAGCTGCGGCTCACTATGCTCATCGCCCTCTTGCCCCTGCTCCATGCTCAAAGTAGAATGGATGTAGGCTCTCGCCTGTACTAACTCCAGTGCTAAACCATCGGCCCTGTTGCTAACCTCGGCCCTGCCTACCTCCAATGCGGCCCTCTCCTCATCCCAGGAATGATCCAAAGTGGCAAACCTTCGGGTAAGAGCCACAAGCTCACCCTCTAAACCCACAACTAGGGATCTCAGCTGAACACACTCTGCCTCTATGCCTGGAGGGGCTGACCCCCTCCGATCAAGCTCACTCTCGTGTACACTACTCATCTCCTTAATATCCTTCATAAGGGTATCAGTTAGCTCCCGGCTGTAGTCTCTATCCCTGACGGCCTCCCTCAGACACTCCCTTAAATCCATAAAGGCCCTCTCAACCCTGATCTTAAACTTCAAAGTATAGTCTCTCAAAATATTAGCCGGAAATGGCAACTTGACTGAGACTAGTGATGATAAGTCAAACATAAAGCCAGGATCTCTAGTATCTCGTCATACTCTAAACTCAGCAGAAAACTACTCTTGGTCATCCTTATAACAAAGAGGGAAGTCAATACTCGACCTGCGCGCCTCCCAGAACTTAGAGGCACGCCCTATCACTGCTACATCGATATCCATAAGCCCGTACTCGCAAGTGACAATAGAAAGATCACTAAGTCGAGGGATGTGCTGGATACCCCCAAAACTACCGCATGGCCATGCCCTAGGAAATACCTCGTGCACCCTCAGATACCCACCAAGGGAATGCCAAGTAAACTAACACAATGGGTCTACCCCTACCATCTAGTAATACCCCACTTGACTCTCCAGGTCCAGTCAGTGAGACTCAGGTTGCACAAGTATCTCAGCCAACCCTCAATATCCCCAGAAAAAGGAAAATCAAGAGCTACAGTAGCCCAGACTCTATTCCTACTCACAAAACCCATAGGCTGATCCCTAGCAATGACACTCAAGTGGCTGCAGAACCAAGCTGTAACATATGAACACAGCAGCCTAGCCTAACCCTACTAGTCTCCCGACACAAGGACAAGGACCTAATGGTCTTAGAAAGTAAAGCGGGAATGAAAGAGGTACCATGAAGTAGGGCACTCACCAGAGGGAGAACGGTAAAACTGATAGATCTTGATGGTGAAGGGAACAACACCGCGCCGAAAAAGGCCACCAAGAAAGCCTAACACCGGTAGGATGTCCACCGCTCTTCTAAGTCCCCAAAGTCGTCTCAGTAGCCAACAAGGCACTCCAATGAGTGGAACCGATCATGCAGGAAATCAAAGAACATGCTCCCTATCCCGCTGCCATACCAAGTTAGCACCTCCACAACAGGCAGTTTAAAGCCCATTAGATCAATGAGCCTCTTGCGGTAGCGTGTCCACATTGATGGAATGAAAATAGTGCTCAGAGGAGTAGAAAGAGAAAGAAAATGATCATACTCCTCCATTGTAAGCACCAAGTCAACATCTCCAATGGCGACACATCTCAAAGTAGGGTCCCAACAAGAGGTGATGACCTCCAACAAATGCCAATCAAGTGTGGTGTGAAGAAGAGCAGTAGCATCTCCGAGAAGTTTCCAGATTAGTGGCTGGTCACCACAAGAAAAAGAGCTCCACCACCTCCTAGCTTCTTCTCATAGTAAGACTCCCTCTCAAGCTCGACCAAAGTGTCGTAGGAATGAGCACCAAAAGCATCCATGAATAAATCTTGCTAAATCTGATGATTCGATGAGAATTTATGCAAAAAAAAAAAAAAAAGATGAAAAACGATGTTTTCTACACGTTTTGGGTGAAGAAAAAGGGCCTAGAAGACCCCAACAATTGCAGATCAAGAATGAGGGCCGCCGAACCTTAGGACACGGGCTGAGGCTTTTCAGCCCCCCAGGCACAAACCCACACATATTCTGAGCACTCTCCCCCTATTTGGCATGTTTTTAATCACCTTGGAGCAAAGATTCCCCTATTTTAGCACTCGTCGTAATGCGCAGTTGGCCCAATAGTGAAACGGATTGCCAAACACTCTCTCTCGTGCATCTGAGACTATACAAATCCTACTCTAGGGCAGTTTATCTTTGTGCATCACGTTCATCACTTCTAGACATCTTGAGCCTTATTTTTCTAAGCCCTATTCACCGGGTTCAAGGGGTCATTTTAGCCCCAATAATCAAAATTTACAACAGAAAAACACTGGAACCCATTCTCAGCCTTTCGACAGCTTGTTTTAGCTTATTTGGAGGTAAAGGGGGTTGTTTCTCATGATGTTGCCTCAAGAAGCCTGTCGTTGAATTTTTAACCAGCTCGGATAATAATAGGGGCAACCATTGCATACCGCCTCATTTCGTGTTTAAGGATATCTCGTTCAGAATGTTCGCGTTCATTACTAGCATTTGGTATGGTCTACGAAGTGGAGGCCATTTTCAGCCAGTCTGTAGGCTTGGAACCCCACAAAACCCTAAACTGGGGCAATTTATATTGTGCGGTTCCCTTCACCTTGTCCAATATACAAAGATGGGCCTGTGCAACTAAAAATGTCACGCTCATATTGAGAATCAGACAAAACTCTAAATTGGGGTAGTTTATTTCATGCGATCTCTCTATTCTCTCTCCCCCCAACAGGACAATCATTGTTCAAAAGCCACTAACAAACCCGTGAAATTGCAGTGCAGAACAAGTGAATATGACATAAGCTGGTTCAAAACCACCATTCGCGATGAAAATGTGATAGTGCATGCACACATCAGCGGCCCTCTCAAAGGCATTTTTTCCAGGGTCATACATCGACCCTCTCAAAGGCATTTTTTTCTAGATTTATACATGTCTAACCAGAGGCATTGTTTCACATACATGACAGTAGCCCTCTCAAAGGTGATTTATCTAAAGATACACATGTAAGTCCTAACCAGAGGCATTGTTTTGCATACACGACAGCAGCCCTCTCAAAGGTGATTAATCTAAAGATACACATGTAAGTCCTAACCAGAGGCATTGTTTTGCATACACGACAGCAGCCCTCTCAAAGGTGATTTATCTAGAGATACACATATAAGTCCTAATCAGAGGCAATGTCTTTCACATGCATAAGCAGCCCTCTCAAAGGTGATTTACAGATTTATACATGTAAGTCTTAATCAGAGGCATTGTTTTACACATACATCAGCAGCCCTCTCAAAGGTGATTTCTCTATGGTGATACATCCACTCTCTTAAAGGCGATATCCTAGAGTAATGCACGTAAGCCCTACCAAAAGGCATTACTTCTCACATATGTCTACAACCTTCTTAAAGGCGATTTGTCTAGAGCTATACATGTAAGTCCTAATCAGAGGCATTGTTTTACACATACATCGGCTGCCCTTTCAAAGGCATTTTTTTCAAAATCATACATATAAGCCTTAACAAGAGGCATTGTTCCATACATACACCATGAAGCAAAAAGATAATATCTTACATTAAGGCCCACTATGAAGCAATACAATACACACATGTCCAGGCCTATCAAGAGGCGATGAATAATATACATACATAACTAGCCCATCATGGGGCAATGTCTATAAGGTACATGAAAATATACATGCCCACGTAAGGGCTACATCATGCTACAACAAATGGCTAACCCTACTGAGAATCATTACCCCTGATAAACTTGTCCGTATCATCATCATCATCATCATCAACGTCGCCTATAAAAGGGCCGATGGAAGGACTCGCACTGCCTGAAGTCCCAGGAGCGTACCTTGGATCCTAGGAAGGCCCCAGAGCCTAAGCAAAAGAACCCCAACCGCCCAGTGGGCCTAGAGGAACTGGCATATACCTGGGCTCGTGCGGAGGAATGATAAGCCCCTGGCCTGGAATCTGAGGAGGAGTCGGAACAGGAATACGAGCCGTTCCTAACTCTCCCATCAAGACCATAGTATAGCCATAAACCATGGCTAACTCGCTCTGAAGCTGGCTTCGCTCTCTCTCTCTGCCATGGTAGCTCGAACCTCCTTATCTCACTACTAGAGCTCCTTCTCCCGAGCTAATACCTAAGCAGTCTCCTCCTACATGTGTACCTCCCTAGTGGCAAGGGTGGCTTCAAGCTTTGTCACCTTGGCCTGCAGAGTCTCTGCACGCGCTCTCCACTCTGCCCCGAAGGCAACCTAAGCACGAATAATGCCTCCTAGCACCCTACCTCCATTCACAGGGACATCTCCAGTAATAGGCCCCGCGGAGGACTCTACGAACCAAGTATCATAATCTCTGATTGTATCCACGTAGGCATCAAAAGAACCCATAGCGTAAGCCTGGTCATCCAGGCCAAGAGAAGGAGGATCTCTAGGTACTCCATAGACCGGCATGACTTGATAGAAGGTCTTCTCTTCCCAAAAGAACTCTCAACTCGACAGGGCCTAAAACCATTGTCGTATCCTTGATTGGCCTATGGCAATGGTAAGCTGAAGTCTCCCTAACAATGAGCCGTCATAAAGGCGAACTATCATTTCATCCCGAGTAACGCAGTTTAAAGCCGCAGAGATAGTGACCGGCTGTACCAAGCCTCAGGGGGAGTAATAGACTTAGGGGGAGAACTTCATGTTAAAGGGAAGAAAGTTTTTGATGTAACTAACTTAGGGGGAGAGTTAGTCTGATACACTTTAATATTGATATATATATATATATATATATATTTTGTGTTGTGTATCTTTGGTTTTGTAACCATTTACAAACATCATGTGTTGTTTCTATATTTGATGATGATGTATGTGTTTCACTCTTTATCTTACATGTGTTGTTTCTTTTCTCTCTTTATACACATGTTTCTTGTTTATTTAACTTGTCATTATTTTCCACATGGTACCTTGATGTGTTTTTCTTAGTGCCTTTCAAGAAAGACAAGTTAAAGCCAAGTCAAGATTCCGAGTCTTCTTCTTGCAGCAACTTCCAAGGTTCAGATCTTTTAGACTAGGATTATTTATTCTGAAATTTTGAGTAGAATGTATTCTAGGACATTCAATGTACTCTTGTGGTTTTGTCACGGATTGCCAAAGGGGGAGATTATTAAGGACATATTTTTATGTAATTGGCATATCCTTTGAAAAAACGCACTTTACTTGTATTTGGGTAAATCTAAGAAGGTTCAAGATGATCATTACAAGTGGTAAAATTGAAGACATGAAGATTACTCAAGAACTACTCAAGAAAAGTGCAATGTGCAGGTCTTAATACCTCCTCGACAAAACCTCAATCTGAGATTCATTAAAGCTCAACACATGTCTCAATCTATCGAGCTTACGGGATTTAGACTATAGCCAGCAACATTTTTATTCTAAAAGACTATTTGTTTATGGGTTTGTATAATCTTTATAGGACTAGGAAAACCCAAGGTTTGTGGGTTTGTATAATCCTTATTGGACTAGGAAAGCCCAAGGTTTGTGTAAACCTATTTGGAATAGGAGAGCCCATTAACTCCTAGTTAAAGGAGGTGGAAAAAGAAAAAACCTTACCCAAGAGAGCTTTATAATGTTTTCTTTTTGAAACCCTAGCCTCCTTCTACAAAAAAAAAAAAAAGGAGTTCTTGCTACGTTTCTTGTACGCCTTTGAGTTCTATAACCAAGCAAAGTCTCTTGCACCAACATTGAAGATCTTATTGGTGTTTCTATGTGAAGCTGCTGCAAATTAACTACAACAATCAAAGGGTTGCTATGAAGTTAGTCACGTACTAGGATCCGTGCATCATTAGTTAGTCACGTACTGGGCTTCGTGCATTGAAAGGAGAGATTGCTATTACACTACAAGTCCAATTGGGTATTGGGGTAAGGGTTCAACTGTAGGTTGGTGTTAGGTACTGGGATTCCTTTTACTTGTGACTACATGTCTTGATAATAATGGATTGTCGGGAATGGTGACCTTAAGTACCCAGTGGGGTTTAGCCTTGGTAGTTTTCCCCATTCGTAAACAAATCACCTGTGTCAAATTTATTTTTCACTGCATTTAACTTAGTTGGTGATTTGTTTGTGCTACCACACTTATTACATGTAATTGAATCTAATTAATTCACTTGGCTAATTAATTGATTAATTTACCAAAGGGGTCAATACATTCTTGGCCCATCAAGATGTGACTAGCACACCAACTTGAGAAAGATGTTGGCTACAAAGTTCTTCAATTCATCCAGACAATGAAAATCCAGATGCTTCTTGGTTACAAAACCCTTGATGCACTAACACAGTAGCTTCTTCAAAGAAGATGAACTAGGTCAAATTGTCTTCAGTCACAATTTGAGTGAATAATCATTTTGCATTAAGTTGCATCACCTTAGACGGCCCTTAAAATAATCCTTATATATGTCTAGAGTTGTGAGAAAAGAAACCCTACACAAATAGCTTGGATATGCGTGAAAAACATATCTAGAAATATGATTTTCGTAATTCTTGATAGACAGCTTCTGTCAAGAGCTGTCGAGAATTAAACATTAAACCTTAATAGATATATCTATCGAGCTACCTATTGAGCTTTAATGAATAGCACTTCCTCACTTGTTTCTTGGAAAAATTTGCTGGCTTCAATACTAGACTTGAACTCTTGTTCCTTGAAGTATTAAACATATCCTAGATCTATCCAAATACAAGTAAAGTGTGTTTTGTCAAAGGATTAGCTAATTTACAATAACATATGTTCTAACAAGTTTCACTTATGTCCTAACACTCCCAATGTTGGAGATTGCTCTCATGGCCCATAACAGCTGGCAAGTCAACACCGACCGATTGTTGCCAAAGAAGCAACTACCGAGAAAGCACAGGAAGAACCGCCGAAGATGAATGTCGGTAGTTTCCACACCCCATACTACTCTGTAACCACTCGGTGCAGATCTGTGGCGATGCAGTGAGCCCGAAATATCTTCTCATGACCGCAGTCAATGGAAGAGAGATGCCCAAAAGCTCGCTGGCCATCTCAAAGCTCTTTTCATCAGTCAGAATCGAGAAGCCACCAAATTTGATACCCAAAATGGCAGTCCAATCAAGAGGGAAGATCGCATACTCCCCACAGTTCAAGTGAAAGGTGCCGTCTCGACATGAAACTACCAGACCAAAGCCTCCCTGATCCTATGCCTCATGGTATACAGGGGGATCCGTAGGAAATCCTTAAAACCTTACTTTCTCAGAAACTCGACATACCGCTGGTGGGTCCCCAGAGCAAATAGCAGCCGAAGAAAGGTGGACTAAGCACCCCGACCCCATACCCTGTCGTGCCCTTGCATTAAAAATCAAAAGCTATTCCTTGACACATAATACCTCTCCCTTCCACGCTTGAGTAAAAGGATGATCCTTTAACCTATGCTGAAAGTGAGTGTCTCTAATGCCTCTGTCTATGACTCCTGTACGAGCATTGGCCCCGGCCTAATGTGGCGGTAACCTCAGCCTCAAACTGCTCATTTGAGCGCCTAAGTCCGGATGGACCTCACCCCAGAGAAGTTAGCCTCTATGTCAATAAGAAGATCCTCGGCTCGCGTCACTCCTCTAGAGGCCCCTCTCCCTACAGCCGACCTGCACCGTGAGGAAGCCCTAATAGAAACAATACGGGACTTAGAGGAGATGCTAGGCATCTCGACTGAACACCGCCTCCTAGATTGGGTCTCTATAGGTATACCTTCGGCGAGCCTAGGGTCATCTCCCCTATAGTCAAAGTGGCTCTGTAGAACCCGAGCCGCTTTCTCACCAGTAGAAATGGTCTCATCGTCAAATGAATCATCCCCGTGGGACGTAGTGTAAACGGGGGCCTTCCCTTAGTCTCCATTGGAACTAGCCCTCTAAGACATGATCTACAAAACAGCAAGAAATCCAAAGCACAAGTGGTAAGCCCATAATTTAAATGGCAATGCAAATGAACTAACACTTTTTCCTAAACATGTTATGCAGGTCTATGTCAAGCATATGATCTCACAAGAAAGCAGATTCTTATAAAGTATTCTACAGTGGGTAAACTGGTGGCTGTGCCTCGGGCTCACATTCTACAGTGGGTAAGCTAGCGACCGTGTCCTAGGCTCACATTCTATAGTGAGTAAACCAACAGCTGCCTTCTAGGCTCACATTCTACAGCGAGTAAACCGGTAGCTACGCTTCAGGCTCACATTCTACAGTGGGTCAACTAGCGACCGCATCCTAGGCTCACATTCTACAGTGAGTAAACCAACAGCTACGCTCTAGGCTCAAATTCTACAGCTAGTAAACTAGTAGCTGCGCTCCAGGCTCACATTCTAAATTGGGTAAACTAATGACCGCGTCCTAGGCTCACATTCTACATCAAGTAAACCAGCAGCTGCGCTCTGGACTCACATTCTATAGCGAGTAAACCGGAAGCCACGCTTCGGGCTTACATTCTACTGTGGTTGAACTAGTGACCGCATCGTAGGCTCGCATTCTACAGCGAGTAAACCAGCAGCCACGCTCTGGGCTCTAATTCTATAGTGGGTAAACTGGCGAGCGCCCCCCAAGCTCACATTCACTCAAAAGTTACCAAGTACCTAATCTACAATGGGTAAACTGGCGGCCGCACCTCGGGCTCACATTCACTCAAGAGTTTTCAATATTTCCAATTTACAGCGAGTAAACTAGCGATCGCGCCCTAGGCTCACATTTCCACTATTCCCGACTACTTGATAAGTCTTCTTACCCGTATCCCGCATTTTATTTTTAGCATTTAAATTCCCACATATTCATGCATTCATATAACAAAAAAAAAACAAATATATGTGTATTTTCCTAGGATAGCATGGCATAAATCATGGAAAAAAAATTATATATATGCTTACGAAAATTCAAAAAAATAAAATAAACACTAGAACGCATCCCTAGTAGTATGGCTACTAACATTTTTCAAATAAAATAAGAAAAGAAGAAAAAAAAATAGACACTAACCTTAAGTGCAAAGAAGACTGAAATAGTTGACTAAGGCTAAAAAGACAGACCCGCTAAGCTCAAGGTTGCTCCAAAGATTTACTTAGAAGTGAGAAGTGAAAGAAAAGGATGAAATAAGCCAAAATGAGATAGGCCCTGGGCTGCTCGACGCACCTTCTAGGGCCACTGGGTAGACCCAGCAGTTCTATAAGGGCCACCGGGCAGCATTGACTAGGTCAACATTGACCCCGTCAAAACCAAAAAAAAAAAAAAAAAAATCCCTCTCCTTTCTTCTCCTAGAGTTTAGAGACGTGCCCGAAAAATATTTCAATAGCAACTACAGAAGATCGGTCCAATCAAGTAAAGTTCCGTCTCGATCCATGAATAGTCCTTGCACGCAAATCTAGAGGCAACAAAATCCGAAATAACATTCTTTATCCAACACCTCTCATTACAATCGAGATGTCAGATAAAGAAGGGGTAGCTGTTGATACCGTATTTTATCTGCCCTCGATTTACGTGCCGAAACCCGAAAAATTCAAAAATATTATTTTCTCCCCATGGGGCTGTGAAAACATCCAGAATGACATGACGCAACCCGTTCAAGCACCGAAGCACCCGAAATGCCTCTTTCAGCAAAAATGACCAAAATGTCCCTTGTTAACCCTAGATTTGACCAAAGGTCAAACGATGCCAAAACCCTCACAAAACAACATTTTTTATGGTTTTACATCAAACCAGAGCTTCTTGGAGATTTTTAAAAACTTTGACCAAGTTTGACTCGAAGTCAATCTAAGTGGGCCCAAAAACCTTAATTTTGATTTGGCTGTTAGAACGGGTTGAAACCAACGCCATTATGAATATTATCAAATTCTCATTCCAACGACTGTTAATGGGTCACAATCGGAGTTAGAATGGCTGAGATATCACAAAAACTAGGATGACGCACCGATTGATGCACCACTAACTTCTGAGAGCCACAACTTTTGATCTGACCGTTGGATTTTCAAGTTCTATACCTTTTCAGAAACAAGAAGACAAAACCTTTCCAAGGGTGTCAAGATCAACCCAATCAGAGGAAGTTGGAGACTAGAAACCCTTGAAGGGCCGCCGCCTCGAAGTTCATGTTGGGGCTACAATAGCCCCAAGCACCCTTAGACCTGGAGGAAAACACATTTTTTTGCTAGGTTTTGCTTTCTGCCCAGCTTTTCTACACATTTTTCCCTCTTCCAAACACAAACACATTTTTGCTAGGTTTTGCTTAACCTTCTAAATCTTTTTGTAGCATCTATTTTGCTTTGATGCCTTAATAGCATGATAGATCTTTTTCTTTAGCATGTTTCTTGCTTTCTTCGTATTTCTAGCTTAAATCTCTTTGCTTTTATGCTTTATGCCATGCTTCATACTTAGATCTACATCTTTACATGCTTGTATGTTTTGATAGACATGCTTAGGGTTTAATGCCATGTTTTCCTATGTTTTATGCCTCTTTTAGTTCTAGGTTGATGTTGACGTTAGGGTTACATGCTTACATGCTTGTATGATGTTGTTGGCAATGCCTTGCTTGGATCTATGTGTTTTACATGTTTATTTCCATGCTATATGGTTAGATCCTTGTCTTCACATGCTTATATGCTTGGATTCGTATTTTTCCATATTTATGTGCTAAGTTTCTACATGCTTATATGCTTGGATCTATGTTCTCTACATGCTTTATGTCATCATCTATTTGCTTGCATGCTTCACGCCTTGTTTATGTGCTTAGGCCTAGACCTTATTTGTCATGCCATGTGCTATTGTAGCCTTTTTGTTCCTTTTACTGCATCTTCTTGTGTTTTGGCCTATTGCTTCGGACTCGATCAAGACCCTATGGTCTTTGTCATCGTCCATACACCTTGGCCCATATCAAAGAGTTTGGATTATCCTTATTTTCATGTCTAGTTCTAGACTCTGCCACGCTTGACGCCCTTAGTGGATTTGTGGTTGTATGGTTATATCCGACGGCCATGAGGCCTTGTTTGGATGTAACCATTTGGGATGCATCTCCGAATGCCGGGTTGCTCCGTGCGTACCCTTCCCTTTTCCACTCCGCTCAATGCCATACTTACCATGCTTGTTTCTGCCACCCATTGGCTTTTTGTGCATCTTTACACGCTTGCTTACATGTCCATGCATATGTCTTGCTTGCTAGTGTGTCATCCATGCTTCAAAACAATGGAGTTATGGACATTCAATCCAAACCTACATTCGTCCCTCGCGGACACCACCTTTTGTTTGCTTTCTTGCTTGTTTGCCTTCTCGCTTGTTTGCTTGCTTGCTTTCCTGTTTCTTTGCTTGCCTTATCTACCATGTTTATCTTCTTCATACATCTATCATGTGCTCTTTGTATCTTTTCTTTCCATTGCTTGTCTATTAATTTCTTGTCTTTGCCTTTGCGTGTACACATATAGAGCAAGGACATATGGAACTAGGGCACAGTCCCCCAGGCGCAAGCAAAAAGGGCAAAGACGCAAGCATGTAGATATAAGCCAAGCGAATGTTCAATAGTTATAAGGGTCTAGCCTCTCCAATTTGGTTATGTACCATTTTAAACCCTCTTCCTTCCT